>JAFIRS010002905.1:0-171646 GCA_018342105.1 Gonioctena quinquepunctata | reverse complement strand
TATAAAAATGTTTTTTCCGGGACTCTACTTTTAATCCCCAGCACAATCATTCAAAATGAAATAGAATGCCCTTTTTATCTTCCCCAGAAATATGAAGTTTTTGGGGAAAATATATCGTTAAAATTATAACAAAAAAAACTGCAGAAAAAACAAATCATGTGTTTTCAAATCTAATATTTTATAACCCCAGCACAATCATTTAAAAATGAACGGAGAATTTTTTGTTCATCATTGCTAGAAATAGTTAAGTTGTGGTAAAAAAATATTTCGAATAGAAATTCAACATAGTCATAAGAGTTTTTTAATGGTGAGTCCGGAATAACATTTATGTATCAACTAAATTGGCTATGTTAAATTTTTTTAATATAGTGAAACTATATTTTCCAGCACAACTTCATGTTTCTGAAACGATAAACAACAGAGCATTTACCGTTCATTTAAAAGATTGTGCTGGAATTATAAAAAGTAGATTCAAAACCTTTTTTTATGTGTTAACCTGCATTTTCTGGTTATGTTATAATTTCTATCCATTTTTTTTCAACAACCCTTTCCTGAACAATGATAAACAAAAAAATTTTCCGTTCACTTCGGGTGATGTGCGGGAGTTATTAATAGTAGCCAAAACGTTTTTTTTTTTTAATTATTTTTTTATAAGAATATTTGTGGGGGATAACATTTTCCAAACAAATTCCTGGCCACAATTTCATCATTAAAGGGGGCGGATTCGAAATTTTCGCAAATGTCTCTTGAATTGAGTTCAAAAAAATTCCCCGGCCCTTTGGGGTAAATGCTCTATCATAATTTCAGTTTTGTCGGTCAAATACAAGGGTTCGGAGTTAAAATTAGTTAAAACACGAAAATAAAATACTGAAATGATGTTACGTTTTTTTTAGGACTGATGTTTGTATGTTGGGGGTTTTAATGTGTTATTGATACAGGGGACTCAATGGAAAATCATTTGGTCATATGATTGCATTATTAATCTTTGGGTTATTTGTAAATAACGTTCTGTTGACTGAGTTGTTTTGATCGATCTTACTCTTTGGGAATTATCCACGCCAGGTGATTTCCATTGTGTTAAATCATTCGGGAACAGCTTAGATAATGCAAAACCTGCTCTCCCCCCTATATTTTCCTTACAAGTGTCATTTAAAATATATTTTTTTCTCTGATTTCTTAAAATCAGCTAAAATTCAACTTATAAAATTTAAAAATTTTTACTTCTGATCGACTTAAAGGAAACGTTCTCAATCGATTTTTTTATTTCCCGACTACGGAGTAAAAAAAATTGTAATTGCCCAAAAATCGCGAGATTTCATAGCTATATTGTGTGTATGTGTGCTCTAGCCTTAAACCCAATTTTTAGATATTTATTATGAATATCTCTAGTTCATCTTCCGTTTTTTAAATCAAATTGGGGGGAAATTTTGGGGTCAGTAATATGTCCCCAAAACTTTTTTTTAAGATTTAAAAACTATATAACAACAACTCATCATAATATGAAATCTATGTACAAGAACAAGTCGTCAAAACCAAATAATAGGCATATAAATGCATCTGGAATGCAAATTCGTAAATATTTGAAATTATTTTAATAAATAAATGGGCCTATCCCCAAAAACCCGGATACATCTCCGACAACCCCCTTTTGGGGGCGATCACGTGATGTTTTAGACGGCAAACATCGGGAACATAACAAGGATGATGCAATCCTCACACCCTAAACCTCATCTCGTTCCTTTTTACTGTCTGTCCGGGGAAGAAGATAAATAGAATTAACTGTTATGTTATTTATTATATTGATAATGAGATCAGATACATACAGTTGAATAAATGTTTTGAATTTGAATTTTTTAATTGGATAAGGGGGGAAAGAAAAATACTTTAGAAATGGCCTCACATATTTTCTCCCCAAAATGATAATAATTTTTAAATGCTCAATAATATAACATCGGGTCAACGAAAAAAAACGAAAAAAAACGTTGGGAAAAACACCAGCGATTATTCAATGCATCTTTGGGAAACCCCCATAGCAAAAAAAAAATTTTTGTAATAGTCCCGAAATTCGAAATCGAGATTTTGATAGAAATCGATTGAATACTTTTCGAGTTATAAAGTTTTTCATGAATATCTTCCGCATTTATTCTAATTTTGGAGAAAAAAATGGAGAAATATGTCTTTATTCAAATAATCTTTAATTTTTAAATAATTGCTGCAACGAATTTTCTAAAAATATCCCGTACAAATGAAATGAGGGATAAAAATCGATCAATTTGATTCATATATATATATATATATATATATATATATATATATATATATGAATGCTCAAATTTTGTGCATTTCACATGTTTATCCTTGCCGGTAGGTTTTAGCACTCTGAGAGATTTGTTTGGAATTCGAGAAAGACCACAAGCCGTCCTGATGATTGAGAAACCATGAAACAGCTGTAGGCGGATGGTGGGCTTCCTTGAAGTTGAAACAAAACTCTCTTCCTTATCTTTGTTATTGTTTGCGTTACTCTGAACGCACTAGAAGCTTGACTTTTGGTGTTGTGGATTGGCATATGCCGACAATTTTTGCTGACCTATCGATGTTGCATGAAATTTCCTGCCTTCGAACTTTTCACTCCGCAAATTATAGATGTCGCATCTATAATTTTGTGCATTTCACACTATTTTATCCTTGCCGATAGGTTTTAGCACTCTGAGAGAACTGTTTCGAATTCGAGGAAGACCACAAGCCGTCCTGATGATTGGGAAACCATGAAACAGCTGTAGGCGGATGGTGGGCTCCCTTGAAGTTGAAACAAAACTCTCTTTCTTCTTTTATATATATATATATATATATTTATATATATATATATATATATATTATTATGATGGGACTAATTATTATAATGATTCTTATTGTTATTTATTTATTTTTAATATTCAATAACTAGAAATCTTAATAAAATATTTGTTATGATAAATTTATTTAATTGATTTATTTTTTTATTTAATAATTTTGAAAAGTAAATACTTATCATAACAGTAATGAAACTCCGGCTATGTTGCTCTTACCCTTTTTCAACACTCTTTTACCTTATCCCAGCTCAGTCGGTACGCCTATGGAGTATGACGTATCTCCGTTCTCGAAGTAGGATTCTGTAATGTCAACTTGTTGCGCTGCTTGACGTCAAAAGTGCTATTTTGTGGGAAGATTTATGATTAGGTACTGAATAAATAAACAATGAATTCAGAAAAACCGTCAAATAGTTATTCTTTTATTGAAATAAGTCCTTAAATTGACCTAACCTGCGATATCTAACTTATCTAAATCAGAACAGTGATGTGAAATAGTAAAACTTGCTTATGTGTGATAAAATACTTTGTGAATATAACGTTTCGAGGTTTTGGTTGGTCTATTAACTTTAATTCCAAAAAATTTTTGAACTTCAATGGTAGTTAGTGCATCAATAAAAACAAACTATAAAATTGTGCAGAAGTCTGCGATGAACGAAACATTGTTTTAATTGCAAAAAAACGTTTTTTATGCTTTATTATTGCATTGAAAATTGCAAAAGTTCTGCAAACTAGGCATACCTATAGTAAAGGGGTTTTACAACACGCAATAAGTTTGCAACCTTGTAAAAGTTACGGAACCGTGTTTTTTGTAATTTTTTTAAGTTTTTCATTTTAATTTGTTTAAAAAAATCACAAAAGTTCTGTAAATTGGATAAGTGAACGGAAAAAAAGTTTAAAAGATCCACGTACATTTGCAACCATTTCTGAAAAACGCATCATTTATTTATCAATTTTTTTTATCGACGCTCCCATTTTCAGTAACACAACATTGAAATAATAAAAAATATTTTTGTACACAAAAGCAATAAATTCTAACAAAATTTTAAATTTAAAATTAAATAAAAATTACGACTAATATTTTACGTGAAGCAAGAGATTTGCAACCGTCATTGTTCAACAACGTTTTTTTTAAGAATTTGGCCATAAATGCAAACATTGTGCAAAAGGTTTAAGATATATATTAGACCGACATATCTACAGTGGTCCAGTTAAATACTTGATTCTCCATCGCGAATATCTGTTATATTTTGTACTGGTTGATTGAAATTGCATCCGAAGAATAAAACGGTTACGCAGTTAACCACTAAAAAATTTGAAACTATTGATCTCAGAAACAATAAATTTAATCTAATATTTTCGAATGCAACAATCGAATGAATACAAAATTTTGCTAAATTCTGCTAAAAGACTATTAGAAGACATTAATTTTTTATCGCATTAGAAATACATGCAATCATTCTTCATTTAAAATTTTCACTTGTCACAACATGACTGGAAATACAAAATTATTATCTCAAGTACATAATTTCATCCAAACAAAACGTTCTGAAAAATAAAATTTTTTAATCGATATTACATCTCAAATTAAATTTTTACAGGTACTTATGTATTTCTTGAATTGAATAAAATTATAATTTACCTTTCCACTCGACTTTCTTACTCCAATTGTGGTTTCGCATGAAAAATTCTATTGAATCCGAATGGAGGACTGAAATGTAATCGACACGTAAAAATCGTTTTCTTGATTTGTAATTTTTTTTTAAATAAAGAGAGAAAAAAAAATGTTGGTAGGCAATTCTATTTCAGTTGTAGCTCCAGGACTACTAGATGAATGTGCATTGTTTTTGGTCAGTTAAAAGTTATCTGTCACAAAAATTCAATTGTCAGTCTCCTTGTTATTCTGGTAATAAATCATGTTACTAAACTGCTGTGCATTCATTACTCTGTAAACAGAACACTGTGACGTAACACAGTTATAGATTAATCGTACTAATGTACATCTGTACGAGTGTTTTTTAAATTTCAATATTTCCTACATTTTTTATTGAATCAAGAAAATTATGAAAATGTGTCGAGAGATTCTCGATCCTCCATCAAACGTACTCAAGAGTATTTTTTTATGCAAATTCCTAATTGTAATATGATGTATTGAATTCATATCGAAAACGTTAGCTTTCAACATTGAATGATTTCACCTACCGTTGACGATCTTCTTGGTCGATAGTTAACTTGGTAACATAATGAATGTCATTTATTAGGTATATAAAAATCTTTATTATTCTGATAACACAAGTGTTGAAAAAATAAATATTTTTTAAATTCCTAATGTTTCGCATTGTAACATAGTTTTCAAATTATTATATTGCCACCAATTGGTAAAATGAGTTGTCTGCCCGATTCGAAAACAAGTACGAAAATATTTTTCTTTTGATTTTACCCCCATTTCCGAGTTGCAGACGAGGATGCAAATTAATGAAAACATTCTATGTCAGGACATCTCCACTTGCAACCATTATTTGAAACTCAATTTAATGAAAAAATATTTTTCCGTTTTGACGCAAGAGGTTGCAAATTACAACTCTTGTCAAGAACATTATTTTAGTTATTTTTTCGAGTTTGCAGAACTTTGGAATTTTCATCGAAAATTAGGACTAACAACAATTTTATTTCGATAAAACATTTCCGTTTTGCATGAGTGGTTGCAAATTTATCAGAGGATGTAAATTGCTATTTTTCAAAACTTCGAAAGTTTGCAGAACTTTTGCAAATTTTTTCGCGCTAATAATGTGAAAATTCATTAAATCCTGATTTTCAACATCTTCCGTTCAGAAAAAAGGGTTGCAAAATCAGACTACATATCATATGAAAGTCCTCTTCACTCTACTGAAGTTTTGAAACTTTTGTAATTATTATTAAATTTTGGGAAAATCATGTCTATCTCTACTGGCCTATAGATAAAGAACTAATCGAAGCAACTGCTGTATTCTCTTGTAGACTATACTCTTCTCATAGAAATGAGGCGTAGCTATGTTGTTTTTGTCGTTTTCGACATTCATATCATCTGAGTTATCTAGTCCCGAAAATATATCTCGCAACTATTATATAAGAGAATCAAAGCGGCATTGTATGATGTTCATAAAGAAAGTATAGAAATCGAAGCCAATTTTCATCAAACTGAAATAAAATCTGGAAACGATCCACAACGAAAAAAATTTATCTGTATTTTTTATCACATGTTCCGAAGTTATGTGTTGACGTCATCTTTGGTCTGTGCCAAGTGTAAATTATTATGATATACGAAAATGACAAAACCATGAACAACATATAATTTCTAGTGGTCTAGAATTTCAACAGCGTGATTGAGGGTGAACGATTTACACAAATGGGCATGATTGAATTCAATTTTTCAGAGATATCTAGAGCTCCGCAGCAATAACTGCCTATTATAACAATTATATCAAGGCGGAAAAGTGGTAATCAAGCCTCGCTCAATGAATATTCCTTATTGAAGTTGTACTGAAAAAATTTGAATTTAGTATAAGTTAAATGTTGAAGATTCATACCTTTGGGTTATAATTATGAACAAAGTTGAAAATAATTGTAAATATCTAGTATAGTTGAAATTAGCAATAATATTTTCACTTTTACATGTACCTAATGTTAACTTGAAACTGGGAATATTATTTGAAATTTCTTAATATTTAGTGTTTAACAAAATATATATTTTTTGTATTCACATTAATTGCATCAAATGGCGAATAGAAGGTCTTAAGGATTAAAAAAGGTAAAAGTTCTAATAACATTCACCGGTTTCAGATGAAATTCCATGTGATGCATCACATAGTAATGGTAAATTAATAATAATAATAATCTTTATTCAGTACAGTTGAAATGGTATACTGATATGGCGAAGTTCATCTCTTGCTGGGCGCAAGGTGATGGTCTTCCACTCAACCAAACTTGACCTAATCTTAGCATAATTAAAAAGACGAAAAAATTAAAATAAAATGAGAGTGATGAAGGTGAAGAAGAGATGTGATTCATGTCGTCAATAGCATAATAATTGTACTAAAACAAACCAGTGTGACGAGTGAAAATGTGGCGTCAGTGACAGAATGACAGCCAAGAAGGAAATAATTAAAAAAGGGAGCAATCACGGAATCATTTTGAAATTGAATCTATTCCAGGACCAAGTAATGAACATCAATAGAAAACATTTATCTAAGGATTGCCAAACCCTAGTACTTAACATTTT
The DNA here is from genome assembly GCA_018342105.1 of Gonioctena quinquepunctata. Lineage (NCBI taxonomy): Eukaryota > Metazoa > Arthropoda > Insecta > Coleoptera > Chrysomelidae > Gonioctena > Gonioctena quinquepunctata. Next base: position 164,542 of record JAFIRS010002905.1, on the reverse strand, counting down.
CGAAGGTCCCTGTACTCAAATGAAGATCAAAGCAACCGGTATATGGTTTTTTATCGCCATTTTTTTAATATGGGGGAAACTTTGCTTGATTTCCAAACCTTTGGGTGTCTGGTGTTAATTATGAGATTAAAAATAATTTTGAGGGGCTTCAAGAAAAAATCTGCACATCCCTTTATTATATATTCTGGAATATTATCTGGCCCTAGAGACTTTTTGAGTTTCAAACGTTTTATAGCAAGTAATATTTCTTCATCAGATATAGCAGTAATTCGAAATTTATTCATTATATTTGGATTGGTCTCTAAATTAAAGGTGTCATATTTGGCCTCTTTATCAGAGTATATACTTTTGAAGTAATCTGCAAATGCATTCGCTATCTCGTTATTCTCTGTTGTTGAAGTGCCATTGTTAATCATCGCACCGCTCACAGAGTCAGATTTTTTTTTCACAGATTTCACGTATTTTCCGAATTGTGAGGGTCTTTTTATGGAACCTTCCTTGATTCAACGTACTCTGAGTGTGCCTTTTTGATATCGCGTTTAATCTTTGATCTTAAACTCAGAATTGCTGTCTGTAGTTGTCATTATTAGTGTTTTTGAATTGCCTCCTGGCATGATTTTTTTTTCTTATATCTGATATAATATCTCGGTTGAACCAGGGAGGGAAGGTTCTTTTCCTATATTTAGCTATAGGGACACATTCATCAAATATCTTATAAATATATTCATAGAAAATATCTAAGACAGTATTTACATCATGAGAAAGGGCCATTTCATCCAACTAACTGCGCGAAAAAGATTATACATCTTCTGAAAATCGGCTTTAGAAAATTGTACTGCGAGTTGAATTTTTATTCTCATTCGCCATGACCTGTTTGAGTACACAGAACAGAGCAGGATGGTTTCTGTTTTCTCTAACTATGGGAAGATCGCACCTCTCTACATCAACTGTCCTGTTAGATAAGACTAAATCGAGAATTCTGTTCATATAATTATGAGAGGTATTGAATTGTCGTAAACTGAGTAATTCTAGAAACTGCACATATGCCATCTCTACATTAGACAAATCGTTGATTTCGGGTAGTTCTCTGACTCTGTCAGTCACCTAATATTACAATATCTGCATGCATGCATTGGTGCTTACGGGGCAATTCCATCAATAACTTTGTCTTTGAGCCTCGTTCATGAGGTGTTTGAGAACGTCAAATTAAAAAACGGATCATAGTTGAACAGAAAAATCCGCCAATCTTTCCATTGCTAAGCCTGAATCAAGATCAATAATACATTTTTTGTCGCACGTCAAAATTTTTGAATTCACTTCTTGCGAGGGTTTTTCCCCAACGACTACAATCTCCAAAGATTCAACAATAATGTATTTAACTATCTCCTTACCCTACTAACTCCCAAACCCAAATGTTCTCTGTTCTTTCCAGAACTTATTATTTTTCTATTCCGCTAGTCCATAACATTATGAAGTGACCCAATACACTTCATTTCCGCCTTTATCCCGCTTATATGATGTTTTTCCAAAAACCTCATACGGCTCAACTTTCTCCTAACATGTATGGTTACCACGATGTTCTTACGAACATTACTTGGCAACCTTTCATGGAGCCAAAACTTCTTCGAGTGAATCCTTCATGTTTTTTCATACTACTTGTGCCGATATAATCACAGTCCATAATACATAATTTTACATATTGAATACTTCCAAGTCCGCAGGTGCTGCAGCAATATCCAGCGAGAAATTAAAAAGAAAGAAATATCAGAATCTTGGAAATAATTATCTTTTCCATCCAATAGCTGTCGAAACTTTTGGTGTCTTTGGCCCTGAATCTCTGTCTTTTATTCATGAAAGTGGAAGGAGAGTGGGCCGCGCTACAAAAGATAAACGTTCAACGTCATTTTTGATACAAAGGATTAGTATAGCAATTCAAAGGGGCAATGCTCCTTCTGTAATGGGTACAATTCCTCCATCGCATCCACTGGATGAATTATTTTATCTTCCCAATTTTCCTACGAGATACAAATCAGTTATCAAAGATAATCACTCAGTACTTTCCAAAAAATCAATATCAGTTTCTCTATCACCTTCTTTGAATTACAGGAACAATGAACCTATGGATTATTTGTTAAACATGAGTGAGCATGCCATACCAACAAGAGACTCCATTTCTACATTTGGCCTAAGAGGATTGAAGAATGTAGGAAATACCTGTTTTATGAATAGCATGATCCAGTGTCTCTCGAACACCAAAGTTTTGTTGGAATTTTTCAAGTATGGAGGATTTAAATACTACTATATCAAGAATGAAAGGAAATTTAGTGAAATCTTTTATATCTTTGATGGAAAATATCTGGAGTCCTGATTCTTCTCGAAAAACGGTGGATACTTCACATTTCGTCCGTCTATTCAGAAATTTTGCTCCTTCCTTCGATCATAACGTCCCAGCAGATTCGGAAGAATTTCTAAGATACCTTCTGGTAGGTTTACATGAAGATTTAAACAAGGCGAGTGCAGAGATTCATCCATCACCAAACGATTTTGTTATCACGAATGATAATCAGAAAGCTTCCATTTCTTGGACAAGATATCTGTCTACTCATAATTCCAAAATTGTAGATACATTTGCCGGTCAGCTGATGAAGTCTATATTGAGATGTACTTTTTGTAATTACTGCTCCGTTACTTTTGAACCTTTCTGGGTACTTTCAATCCCTATTCCAGACTTGCCAAACGAAGTCGTGAATTTAACACAATGTATTGAACTGTTGACAGAAGAGGAGACTTTGACTAACGATGCGAGCCCATACTGTTCAACTTGTGGAATGAAAAGGGAATTCAAAAAGATGATTCGTATACAAACATTTCCAAAAATTTTAGTTATACATGTGAAACGTGTTTCTTCCACTGATGGCAGTAAATTGGACAATGGGATTAATTTTCCCATACAAAATTTGAATTTGGATTAATATTCTGCTCAGGATGGAATGAATACTCTTTATAATATCTACGCCATATCTACTCATAGCGGCAGCATTTCCAATGGACACTATACTGCATATTGCAAACACCCATAATTCTAATTGTTGGCACCTCTTCGATGACTGCCGTGTATTTCCCAAGATTGATTCTCTTAGCTCCCAGGGAGCATGTGTCCTTTTCTATGAGAAAGTTGATGATCTGATTTCTGATGGTGTTGTGGGTTTTTCCGGGTTTTCCTCCAACTGAAACAGCGAATGCGCCATCACTTCGAGTCCCGGGCTTCAATCAAGATTTTCATCTTGATATTATTTTATATTTAAAACTTTGATTTTGTATTTTTTAATTCTGAATAAATTTTACCTTATTAAAAAAAAATGAATGAATGAATGAATTGCATAGGAAAATCCTAATAAACAAACAATACATCAATACATATTAGTTTTGAATAATACGTATTATACAAAAGAAAAAAAACTAAATCTAACACTAAATTAGGTCTATACACTAACATCCTGGAAGAACAACATTGAAAAGTCATAAATACAGAGCAAAACTAAAAAAGAAAAGCTAACCTCGGTATCATTTTAAAACAAAAAAAAAACAAAAAATCATTTGAGTAATCATTTTATTACTCTATTATATTTTTATATAATCATTAATTTTGTATTTGAATATAAATAGTCTCTTGCTGTTTTTTATGTCTTGAGGTAACTTATTGAATTGATTTAAGCCTTTATAAAATAAAACTTTCATTGACCTTGTTAAGCTGAATCTTAGCAGATGAAAATCGTTGATCTGTCTTGTCTCATAATTATGGGTACTACTTCGATATATAATAAATTCACCAAAATATGATGGTAGCATATCGTTAATAGTTCTGAAAACAAATATCATTGCTGCTTTGTAAAGCCTATCTTGCACTGAAAACCACTGTAATGCATCGAGCATGAATGTTATACTGGTATACCGATTGCACTTCAGAATCACTCTCATGCCTCGATTTTGTAGTTTTTGTAATGACATGATTTTGTTTTGATCAAAACCATATAACAGTGTGCTGCAGTGATCTTGGCAGCAGTTGACAAGTGAGTGGAAATTCTTGTACAAAAATATAGTTTCTTTGCTATTTTTTTGGTTACATATGTGTGGTGTGCATCGAAAGATAAACTGTTGTCCAACATAAAACCCAGATACTTAAACTCGGTAACAAGTTCAATTCTTTTGTTATTGATTTCCAGTAAGCATGAATTTATATCAAGTTGTTTATACAGGGTGTCCCTGGACTTCCTCTTTTCCTCTCGGAAATGTATAGATGGGGTCAAAATATCACCAGTTCTTCATATAACTTTTGTTCCTAAAAGCCTTCGTTACCAAGTTACGGGCCCTCAAAGTTACAAAATGAAAAATGTTTTTCTTTGATAACTTTCAAAGTGAGTATTCAAAATCATCTAAATTTTGGTGATTGACTAAACAAATGAATTCCTTCAATGAGCTTTTATGCAGGAGTCAGCTGTTTTGCTACAAAGTCAGGAACGGACCACCCCCGATGGTCCACACCCCAAAACTTCGAAATGACAGATAATTTTTCAATAGTTTTCAACAAAATAAGGTTACGTAGACAATTTTCTGAATAAAAGTACTCGTGTGGAAAGTCGATCGGAGCAACGATTCTTAATAAAAATGCAGTTTTACTCGACGACATCAAACCCGATCGTCCACCATTATTTGACAGTAGAAATACTAATGCTAACGTTAATTCAACAACATTTATAACAGGGATAATAAAAAATATGCTAAAATGAAGTCGTAAACAAAAAGTACAGTACCTAGTAGAAAGTTTCATTCACAATGTAGATATTTTTTCAAATGAAATATCAAGTTATGTAGATTCGTGGTGTTTATGAACTAACAAGCTACTCCACTATGAAATATCGAATAAGCACGTTTTGTGTTGTGTTATCTGAATCTCATGAAATTCAACATTTGGATGTTGCAAATTCGTATTCACAGCCTAAATGTTGAGGAGTTTCACTGATAAGTATAATTTCATGGGAGAAAATCTTTAACCCGAAGATAAATTTAGCTGAAAAAATGCACATCGGAAGACATAACTAATAAAAAGCAAACGAATAAACTACAAAAACGGCTGCACATGAATAGGTGAAAAATATCCGGTGAATAAATTTATGTTCCATTTCTTCTACAGATGTTGACAAAAACACGTTGTAGAAAGAAATGAAATTAGTGTGGATAAAAAATGACAACTGGAATGCGATTTTGTTTTGTTGAGTGGTGCGTTGTCATTGTATTGTCAATATTCTAATAGGACAGTTCGAAGTGTTTTGATATGGCCGAACAGTTTACATTCAACGAATATGCAGATATGCATGCATTGTATGGACGAGCATTTGGTAATGCTGCAGAAGCCCGTCGTCTGTATGCCGAGCATTTTCCCAATCGAACGTTACCGGCAAGAGAAACGTTCGAGCGTGTCGATCGCAGCTTGAGGGAGACAGGTATGTCTAATGGATAATTAATTGGAGCCTGTTGTTTTATTTCGATATTATTGTAGGTTAAGTTTTGCCAAAATGAGGTGGCGAGGGCGCTCCTAGGGCTGTGCGTACCGTTGTATTGGAGGAAAATATTTTGGAAGCTGTCGCTGATGATCCTTCAATGAGCATCAAAAACCTATCAGAAGAGTCCATACATCCAAGTCCACTATTCATAGAATAATTAGGGAACAACTGCTCCACCTATATCACATCCAGAAGGTACATGCCATGACACCTGAAAATGTTCCAGCACGACTGGAATATGCCAATTGGTTCCTGGATAAGCAAAGGGAGGATATGACTTTTATTACTCGAGTTTTATTCACTGATGAAGCAGGTTTCAGTAGAGATGGAGTAATCAACTCTCATAATCTCCACATATGGGCCGAAGAAAATCCCCATGGGATATTGCAAACCAAACACCAATGGAAATTCAACGTGAATGTTTGGGCTGGTATCATAGGAAACCATCTTATAGGACCATTCGTTCTACATGACCGATTGAATGGAGAACGTTATTTGGAGTTCATTCAGAACGATTTGAATGGAATTTTGGAACATGTTCCATTGCAAACCCGAAGAGATATGTGGTTTATGCATGATGGCGCTCCTCCTTATTTTAGTTTGATTGTGCGGGACCATCTGAACCAGATTTTCCCCAATAGATGGATTGGTAGAGGTGGGCCATATTCATGGCCACCGCGGTCTCCGGATTTAAATCCATTGGATTTCTTTCTGTGGGGGCATCTAAAAAGCCTCGTTACGCTACACCTATTCACACCAGAGATGCCTTGTTGAATAGAATTACATTACATTGTGAAGCCATACGAAACGACCCTGGCATGCTATTTCAAGTGCAGAGAGGGTGTTTGCGCCGACTAAGAAAATGTATTGAGAGAGACGGGGGTCATATCGAGCAGTTTTTGTAGCGGATTTTGCATTTCTGTTTCCTCTTGAGGCTTGCGATTGATTATTTACACCATGAGTTTTGTAAAGTAAACGTGTTTGCATGATAAACATTCGTTATGAACATTGTACCTATCATTTCTATTTTCATTACAAATTAATCTTTTCGAATAATGGTAGACATCTCAGGTTGGATGTCGTTGAACAAAAATGCATTTTTATCAAAAATCGTTGCTCCGATCGATTTTCCACACGAAATTTTCCAGGTCCCCTTGTTTTATTTCAAAGTCATTTCAAAGTTTTGGGGTGTGGACCATCGGGGGTAGTCCGTTCCTGACTTTGTAGCGAAACAACTGACTCCTGCATGAAAGCTCATCGAAGGAATTCATTTGTTCAGTCAATCACCAAAATTTAGATGATTTTGAATATTCACTTTGAAAGTTATCAAAGAAAAACATTTTTCGTTTTGTAACTTTGAGGGCCTGTAACTTGGTAACGAAGGCTTCTAGGAACAAAAGTTATATGAAGTACTGGTAATATTTTGACCCCATCTATACATTCACGAGAGGGAAAGAGGAAGTCCAGGGACACCCTGTTTTTGTAAGGTGTCGTTAGAATCATAGCTTTTGTTTTGGATATATTTATTTTTAGTTTATTGATTTTCAAGTAAACATAAATTTTTTCCAGACAAGTATTCATTTTAGTTAAAGCTACATCTACACTTTCATGAGTTACAGACAACAGTGTATCATCAGCAAATAAATTAATAAAATCACAGCTGAGATATAATCCGATATCATTAATGTAAATTAAAAATAGCACAGGGCCTCCTAACACACTACTCTGAGGTACACCGAATTTTGTTCCAATAGGATTTGAATTAACATTATCTACTTTTGTCATTTAAGTAACCCTTAAACCATTTTAGTACAGTTCCTTTAATTCCAATAGCTTCCATTTTTTTAACTAGTATATCCCGATGCATTGTTTCAAAAGCCCTTCTTAAGTCCAAGAAAACAGCAACAACATAGTCTCCGTTGTCAATAGATTGAGTCCATTTACTTATAGTTAGTTGTAAGGCCGATTCGCAAGCCTGATTGATTGGTCATGAGAAGATTATTGCTTTCGAAAGCTGATCATACACAGTCATCTCTAGTACTTTCTCAATGCCTGGCAAGGGTTTATTGGACGGAAATCGCTAGCTTTACTTGTGTTTTTAACTTTGGGTATTGGTGTGATTATGCTAGTTTTCAGTTGATCCGGAAATTGACCATATTGAAGTGAAATATTAATAAAGTGTAACAAAACATGATTATAAATTTGATATCTACAATTTCAGCCCCCGATTTATTTTCCAGTTTATTAACGATTGCAATATCTTAGCATGCGTTCATGTGTATGGAAATAAATCAAAAATTCAATTGAAAACAAATTTCTGAAAAATTCTTAATTCACGTAGTGTTTTGATAATAAACCATAATATACGATCAGTTTTCGGCATGAAGCCGAAAAACAAAGTCATGCAAATAAACATGATAACATATTTTTAGTATATCGGTAAGCCCATCTAGCTTCTCGGATTCGGCCAAAAAGATACAGATACCCCAACGCGTAAACAGCGTTGAAAGTGTTGAAAAGACTGAAACGGAGGGGCGCCGCTCCGCCAACGTGAAAATTCAGGAGAATATCAGAAGTCTGAACGCAGTGCTGGCCTCTGGATCGCAAAGCCGAACATTGCAGCATTTTGAACGCCCGTCGCCGTTGCGACGACAGCGTTTCCACTCCGATCGCGCCGCCCTATATGGTTTGGCACGGTTCTGGACTATGTATAAAATTACATCGCTTTTGCTTCGGTGTCTGCTAAAAATATCTCAGCATTAGGTTATTTCAGTAGAATTGTATACAGTTTTTCTTTTGATGAGATATTTATAATAATTTGCTTTATTTATCTAGCGGAGATGGCCGATCAGGTTCTTACGCCGAAAGTATAGCTTGATGGGGCCACATTAGTGATCAGAGTATTTTTTCGGATTGAATACGCGCAATATCTTTTGATATCATGATAATAATATTCGATCATACACTGTGTCCGTAAAGTATGGAACAAATTCATTTTTAGCTAAACAGGTCATTTTAAGAAATAATCCTGAAACACGTCGATTTTTTATGTTAATTTACCGTATTTTAAAATAATAATCTAATATACAGGGTGAATTACGTTCGAGTAATGACGTCACCGTCATTTTTTTTAAATGGAACACCCCCATTTTGTCTCAATTTTCGGATTACTCTAGCTGAGCTGATTCCAAAAATGTATCACATGTTGATTCCAATTGGTACAGGGTGGACAAAAATACAATGGTTTTGTGTGTGCTCATAAAGTAACGCGTAACATCCTTTATTAGGTAAATTAACAATATTATCAAAAATACTTATTGTCTAGCGGACAGAATATGCTGGAATACATGACTTTATAAATGTTCGAACTGCAGCCCTTGCTGTATTTGACAGTAACCCAAACGGTGTACAAATTCTTGTTGAACCTTGTGTATGGTTTCTTGCGTAATATTGTTTATTTCTGTTCGAATTTTCTCTTGTACATCTGCAATATTTGCTGGTTTCGTTTTATAAATAACATTCTTCAGATGGCCCCACAGAAAATAATCCAAAGGATTTAAATCTGGTGACCTCGCTGGCCATTCAGTTGGTCCACGTCTACCAATCCACCTGTTCGGAAAAAATTTCATCTAGGTACCTTCTAACATCTACAGCATAATGTGGAGGTGCACCATCCTGTTGAAACCATAAACTTTCATCAAAACCTCCAGGATTACGTCTGCTGGGAAACAAATTACGTAAAGTAGGTACGAGATACACCCTTAAAAACTCGTTGCCCCGTTTAAATCAACTTCGAAAAAGTAGGGTCCGATGATTCGATTTCGTACAATTCCAGCCCATACATTTACCTTTTGAGGGTATTGTGTATGATGCTCACGCATCCAGTGGGGGTTTTCTTTTGCCCAGTATCTACAATTCTGACGGTTAACCTCACCATTTAACATGAAAGTGGACTCATCAGAAAAAATAATGTTTTGTATCAAGAGAGGGTCTCGGTGACATTTATCCATCATTTCTTCGCAAAATTGGAGTCTTCTATCGGGATCATCTTCGTTTAATTCTTGCACAAGTTTGATTTCATAAGGATGCCATTTTTCAAGCTTCAATAGTTTGTGTACCGTTGTTTTGCTTACACCGATATAGCGACTAACTTTACGAACAGAAGTGTGCGCATCTTCTTCAAAACTCAGTAAAACATCTAATGCTGTATCAGCATTTGCAGGGGGACGACCTGATTTGCGTACATTTTCAACATTACCAATTTCTCGAAATTTCGTTTCAATCTTACTGACTGTGGAACGCGTTATAGGTCTTTCTGGATATTTATCATTAAACAAATTGCACACTTCCATCTGAGTTCGCGATCTGTCTCCATACCCAATCATCATAAGTATTTCAATTCTTTGTTTTACACTTAACTCCATTTCTACTTCCAAATAAATCTAAGCAATCATTCGAATATTCACGAATACCAAAAATATTGTAGTACTAAACTGTCACTGAACATCAATAAATTACTAAACAGATAATGACATTTCCCAAAAAAGTAGACGACTATGTTTTTTATAAATAGATAAGAAATATTTTTTGTCATATTCTGTCTGCTAGACCACAAGTACAAAACATGTTTGGAAACTGCTCATTTTTATTACTCTAAACATGTAGCAAACTACGGGGTGTTACATTTAAACCAATTGCCGCTAGACAATAAGTATTTTTGATAATATTGTTAATTTACCTAATAAAGAATGTTACGCGTTACTTTGTGAGCACACACAAAACTATTGAATTTTTGTCCACCCTGTACCAATTGGAATCAACATGTGATACATTTTTGGAATCAGCTCAGCTAGAGTAATCCGAAAATTGAGACAAAATGGGGGTGTTCCATTTAAAAAAAATGACGGTGACGTCATTACTCGAACGTTATTCACCCTGTATATTAGATTATTATTTTAAAATACGGTAAATCAACATCAAAAATCGACGTGTTTCAGGAATATTTCTTAAAATGACCTGTTTAGCTAAAAATGAATTTGTTCCATACTTTACGGACACAGTGTATAAACACCACGTTGATACACCACAAGATATTTACTAATTGTCAATAATTTCATCTCTAGCACGAAAAATATTTTCAGTCCAAAGGATGAGTGGTCCCATGCTGGAAACATATTGAGTGCTAACGCTCATTTATAGATTATTCGCCAGAAATCGAGAATAATTTCAATATTTTCATGATATTCTCATTAGTACTTAAATTGTTTTTTTTTCGTTTCGCTTCACTAATATTTTGAAAATTATCCCGAGTCGATAATTATCTCATAATAAATAAATTATGAACAAGACTACTTTTCCATTTTTAAAGCTAGTTAATAACAGTCCAACAAACCTATTTATCGTTTCGGTATTTTTTGTATCCACCAGAAATGCTCTTCAAGCTAGAAAATATACAATTAGTGTGTTTTAGCTTAGGGACATGTGGAATCTGATTCCCAAAATATATAAAGCAATGACCCTTGTCAGCAAAAATAGATTCGAGTATCAAGGAAAATATCAAAATATCTATAGAATTTCATCAAATAGTCTAATCAACAAGTTCAAAAACGAGTTAAATAGATATAAAGCTCCTAAAAATATGAGCGATAGCTCATTCGATTCGGAATGACGTCTAGAAGAATGTTTTTTAAGGGTTTATTAGCACGTAAAAAAATGCGATTGTTATTAACAAAATAAGATTAAAAAAAGAAGGTATTTCGTGTTTCGTTAATAATTTCTAAAATAATGATATTTAAAGAATTATGAAAACCTTCCGGAACTCTATCTCTATTATTTATAATTTTTTTTAACGCTGAAAATAGGGCTCCGCGAGGTCGTTACGGCATAGGCGCACCGTCTAAAAAGCCGTTATATCACCTAAAATAATTTTTTTATAGAATTATATAACAATTTAAAAATTTGAATAAATTATGGTTTTAATCCTAGACACTTGAACGAAAAAAAAAAACCTCGGTGAAAAAAAATTTGATGTCGATTTTTTCAAAAAAAGTTACCATTGTTAATTAACTAATTTTTCCAATCTCTGTTTTTATAATTTCCACTCCGTGTCCCACCATGCATTCTTCCATTATATTCCATTATATTTATTCCTATTTCTTTTCCTTCCATCCATTATACTATTTCCTTTCTTTTCCATTCATTTCCATCCTTTATTATTTATCCTTTCATTTCTTCATCTTTTCCATGTGGTCCACTCTTCCTTATTTTATATTATTCCTCCATTCCTCCTTCCATTAATCTTCTTCATTCTTTCCTCTTTCATTATTTCTTCCTTTCATATATACTATTATTTCCTTTCTTTCTTTCTTTTCTTTCATGCATATTTTATATTTTTATTTATATGTCATACCATTCCATTTATCCATTTTCCATTCTTTATCCATCCATTTATCTTTCATTCCATTCTTTTCATGTTCCTCCATTATTTTCTCTTTATATTTCACCACTTTTTCGTTCCTTTCTATTTCCATTTTATTCTGTCCATGTCTTTCTATTATATTTATTTCCATATATATTTTCCATTTTATTCTGTGTCATTTCATTCATTTATCCTTCCTCCATATTCTACTGTGTATATATTTCATTTTCGTGAATATATTTTCTATTTTTATATTTTTTTCCTTTTTCGTATTTCCATATTATTTATTCACTCCATCTTCCTTTTTAAAGTGTCTCCATGTCCTCCTTTCCTCTCATTCTGTCTTCATGTCCTTTATCCTTCCTTCTTTATATCTATATTTTCCGTTCTCGTGTCTCCTTTCCGTTCTCTTTGTCCTTTCCATTTCTTCATTTCCGTCATGTCTTGGCAGATGTCCTTCCTGTCCATGTGTATCCTCTTTCTTTCTTTCTCACTGTTATACATAGTTGTTTTGTTATTTTCTCTTGGTCATGTGTTTCTTTCGTGTGTCTTTCTTCGTGTGTCCATTTCTCTATTGGGTGTGTGTGTGTTCCGTTCTTATGTGTTCATGGTCCTCTGTCTCACCTGTCTGTGGGTCTGGTCGGTCCTGATTCTCGTGTGTGTGTCCTATGTGGGTCTAGGATGATTCATTTGATTCTCATTTTGTTCTGTCTTCATGTCTCATTCGTGTCTGGTCCTGTGGTCCTCTCGTTCAGGGATCTTTTCCTTCTTTGTCTGTGGTCTCATTCTGGGATCAGGCTATCCTTTCTATATTTTAGAATCCGTTGTCCTTCAGTGCCTATTTTCCTGGGATGTGTCTTTCTGTTCCTGGTGTGTGTCAGGTGTGGCTGTGTCCATGTCTCGATTCCATGGGCAGTTGCCTCCATGTTTCCAGCATGGGATCTTTCGTGTGTGGTCATGTGGTGTGTGTCCATGTGTCCGTGTCAGTCCGTTCATACATATCGTGTGTGCTGTGTCTGTGTCTCATTCCAGATCCAATTAGGCTATCCACCTCTATTCTTGTTTTCTTTGTTGGTCGTTCGTGTGTCGTGTTCTGTGTGGTCTGTCTCTGTTGATTCAAGTGTGTGGTCCTGTCGTGTCCATTGTTTTGTTCCTTCCATCTGTGTGTGGTTGTATGTGTTCTCCAGTTGTGTCGTTCATTCCTGTCCAGTCTGTGTATTATATATTATGTGTGCTGTGCCTGTGTATTATATGTGTGTCTGTGCCTGTGTGTGTGTGTGTCTCTGGTCTCTGTGTCTGTGTATATGTGTCTCTCTGTGTGTATGTGTGTATGTGTATGTTATATGTGTATGTTATATATTATATGTTATATGTGTATGTTAAATATTATATATTAAATGTATATGTGTATATGTTATATGTTATATGTTATATGTTATATGTTATATGTTATATGTTATATGTTATATGTTATATGTTATATGTTATATGTTATATGTTATATGTTATATGTTATATGTTATATGTTATATGTTATATTTATATATTATATATTATATATTTATATATTATATATTATATATTATATATTATATATTATATATTATATATTATAGCAGTATATATTATATATTATATATATTATATATTATATATTATATAATATATAATATATAATCATATATTATATATTATATATTATATATTATATATTATATATTATATATTATATATTATATATTATATATTATATTTTATATTTCATATATCATATATCATATATCATATATCATATATCATATATCATATATCATATATCATATATCATATATCATATATCATATATCATATATCATATATCATATATCATATATCATATATCATATATCATATATCATATATCATATATCATGTATCATGTATCATATATCATATATCATATATCATACATATCATATATCATATATCATATATCATATATCATATATCATATATCATATATCATATATCTTATATCATATATCATATATCATATATCATATATCATATATCATATATCATATATCATATATCATATATCATATATCATATATCATATATCATATATCATATATCATATATCATATATCATATATCATATATCATATATCATATATCATATATCATATATATATATCATATCATAATATATCATATATCATATATCATATATCATATATCATATATCATATATCATATATCATATATCATATATCATATATCATATATCATATATATATATCATATATCATATATCATATATCATATATCATATATCATATATCATATATCATATATCATATATCATATATCATATATTATATATTATATATTATATATTATATATTATATATTATATATTATATATTATATATTATATATTATATATTATATATTATATATTATATATTATATATTATATATTATATATTATATATTATATATTATATATTATATATTATATATTATATATTATATATTATATATTATATATTATATATTATATATTATATATTATATATTATATATTATATATTATATATTATATATATTATTTATTATATATCATATATTATATATATATATATATATATATATAAAACATCTAATCAATAATGAATGTGAATAATAATTGATATGAATATAAAATATATAATGTAAATAAGTAAAATGCTCGGCAAAGGTTAACAGGGAAGGCAACTTTTAAAATAAGTTTCACTAGTTGCATTTGATGCATTTTATTGGAAAACAACTTTCTTATATTGGATATACAAAATTACTAAAATGAAAAATACTATATTTTTCTGCTATATTCGGTGAATGCTTATCGAACCTGAATATTTCTAGTTATTTACGTTTTGTTTAGCTTACCAGATTTTCATGTAATATTGAGGAAGGTTATGAAAAACTGAATAAATCAAACCAATAAAATATTAATTCAGTTCACTGTATTTGTTCATTTGTGTTTACGTCAATTTCGTAATTCGGTGTTGTATGCATGTGAGCAATTCATATTTATAATATGGAAAACATAAATATGTGGTCATTTGAAAATACGATTGCTTTAATAAATATTGGACCGTGGTGCACTATTTTGTTTCCACGTTATGAATACCCATTATAATTCAAACCTTGTTGGCATTTGAATCCAAAAACCCAATTGATTCGTTACATTGAGGCAAATATAAATATAATATTCGTGGAAACAATAAAATCGAAACTGTACAGGAAAAAAAACAATCGAGCATGCTACAATGATTGCCAACATAATTTCCTTATTTCAATTCTCGAGAAAATCTACAATAAGGGAATTCGCGCCAATATAATTTAGACCGGCGGCGACGATAAGTATACATAAGGACACTTAATTTTTCCATATAGCCAACTATTTCCATTTTTCATAAAAATATGCATATTGCTCCATTTCACATTTCTTACTGATAGGAAATTCCCAAGAAACATAAGGACACTTAATTTTTCCAAAAATTCTGGATCCATGGGCGCCTTTGCGTTCTTTGACTTCATTCTGCAACTTCTTACTCACTGGGAAAGTCATACAGGATGTGATTCCCATACTATACGGCTCATTGGTTGCTCTTAAAAAAAAGATGGTGGCATTAGACCTTGCCGCCGGCTTGATTTTAGACGGCTTTTGGCAAAACTAGCTTGTTCGAAGATGAAAGAAACTTTAGGTGAATTATTTCGCTCAACAATTCGGTTTTGGAACCCAGGAGGATGTGAAGCCGTTGCCCACGCTGCTCGTCAATTTTAAATCAACATCCAAAATCCTGCCTCCACCTTTTCCCTGAAAATAGATTTTCAAAAGCTTTCAATATGATTCATAGAAATATTCTTTTAAAAAGAGTAGGAGACAAGATTCCGAATCTATATCCTTTCATAAGCCAATGTTAAAAGAAACATACCTTTTAAATTTTGGAGATAACACTATTTTGTCAAAGAGGTGTCAGCAAGGAGACCCTTTGGGCTCAGCACTCTTCTGTTTATGCATTGATAATTTAACCAAATCAATCAAGGCTGATTTCAACCGTTGGTATCTTGATGACGGCTCCATAGGTGATAAATCTGATGTAATTTTAGAACAGTTCAAGGAAATAATTTCAACATCAGAAAAATTGGTCCCCAAATTGAATTTTGAAAATGCGAACTATATTTCTTGGACGACCTGAAGATAACATCCAGGAAATTTACAGTTTTGCTCCTGGTATGAAAATTATGGAAAAAATCAACTGGACCCTCCTTGGGGCCCCCATGTCAGAAGAATCTTTGGCAGAATCCTGAACCAAAAGAGTAAATCTTTGAATTTGATGGCATCGAATGGATTCCATTCCAAAGCATATTGGGTATTTTCTTCTGAAGAACTGTTAGCTATACCCAAATTGATATATATATATATATATATAAAACATCTAATCAATAATGAATGTGAATAATAATTGATATGAATATAAAATATATAATGTAAATAAGTAAAATGCTCTTTTCAAAGTGTGATTTTGTGTCCTCTTGATCATAGAAGAGGACGTATGTTTTCCACTCATTAGTTTGTGGTGATAGCGGTGATACTCTCGAGTCATTGTACTCGTGCCATGTGCCTGCATAAGGTGCCTACAGTAAGCCGTGTAGTGTCCGTTAAAAGTTGTTCCGCTATGGTTGGATACAGCTACAAGTTGTAGCTTTGACCGGACTGCGTTATCTCCCGCATAAATATCCATATCTAATCCATCGAGAGGAGAGTCAATGAAGCATTTAGGTTTCCTCTAAATTTCTCCATCTGCGAAATCTTTTCAAGTGAATTACAAATTTTGGGGAACTTAAATATAGATAATGACTTGGGCATTTTCTCCTTTCCTTGCATTTAGAACAAGTGGGTTTTCGTCATCATCCAAAATTTCTTCCTGGTAAACAAGTCTAAACATTGTGACAGTCTGAGCTTGCCAGTACTCTGTGGAATAGGGAGTGAAAGGTCCCAGAATGGGTCAAAAGTGACAGAGCAATGGCCACAGAAAGTACATTTCAACGATGTTTCAGTTGACCAACAAAGTTATGGACAATTTGAGTTGTCCGTGCTAAGATATCTTACAAGACTCTTTTGCCTTTTTTATTATCGCTCAAATTTTCATCGATTTCTATGAACATAGGTTTAGGCCTTTCCACTCTGTTTACATCTTCATGAAGACCTTTTAATAAATATCTGAGCAATTCCTTGGCATCCTGTTGAGCGTTACCCATAAAACGAGGTGCAAATCTTTTATCTGGCTTTTCAAAGAAACAGTGTTAATCACCAATCAGACGAATCTTCTGACCAAAATTCTTTCACCACTTCTTCAAATGCTTTTATCAAAGCACCCTTCATACTTGATATGCTTGTGTTGATACCCTTCAAATGTTCGTCTTTTCAGATACTGAGCAACCATCTGGTATTTGATAAACATTGTATTGCGCTATTCATAAAGCAGGTATTGCCAATGTTTTTTTAAACCATTAAGACCGAGAGTTTTGGAGTTTCCAAACACAAGTGGTTTGATGGAATCATAACTGAGGGAGATGTGCTCACCGCTACTGCTATCTTCAAAGGAATAGTCTCTTATGCGATTATTTTTTTATCATTGGGGCGCCGCAATAAGGAACTCCCTTTGGAAACTGCTTGAAATCGAGTTGGATAAAGATATGGTGGGTCGCTTATTTTTTTTTGGAAGTGGATGAATCAAATTATACTTTCAGGTATTGGCCCGAATAATAGACTTATGGATACTACTTGACATATTAATTTTTGTGGACGAATGCATATATCATCCAAACGTTGAGTAGCAAGAATGGAACCCAATTGACGTTGGTTTTCTCTTTGGATGGCGATACTGATAAGTCTTTGCTCTTCGATCATCTGTTTTATTGATCAATTTTGTCCAATATGATTAATTAATTCGGTGGCATAACTACCAAATGAACCGAAGGTTTCAATTGCTACCGGATAAAAAATGTATTGATGTTTTAAAGTAGAATGTTTTCAATTTTGACTTTCCAGCAGAATCTGCAGCCTCACCAGCATTTCTGGATGTTGAATCAATATGTGATGCTGCAACGGTATCTACGCAGGTGAAGTCCAAGACAGGTTTTCCATGACTCCATGGAATGAGAGACATCCCCAATGGGCGCTTACCATCATCACGAATGATTCCCAAAGGTTCTAACACGCAGGAATATCAGCAGTTGATAAAGCTCGCTTGATTAAGTCATTTACAGTTGAATGACGAGACGAACGCCCGGGAAATGAATCTAAAACTCAATCCATGCGTCCCTTTTTTGTTGACGATAAATCTACATCTGCATTTATGACTCACACAAAGAGAACAGCCCAAACATAAATCCACAGAAATCCTGAAGATTCATCATCTAATAAAAGTTCCAAGGAATGCAACTGGAAGAGCGTTGAGCCAAGCTCCAGATTCATTCGTACTAACTGCCTTCGAGGCCTTTTCAAAGGAGAATTAACAGCCGAGTAAAAGGGGTTGTTCAGATGACAATTCGATGAGAGGAAGATCCCAGGTTTTTTTGGGAAAATTTATTATCATGGCAGAGGTTCCATTTTTAGAACACCATACAGATTCATACTCTATATAGAGAACATCGGACACACTGGAAAAATAATCAGGAAAAATTTGATCCACCAGATCTTGAATGCTGTTCAACGAAGAAAGAAAAGCTGGTAAACAAGTGAAGATGCTTTGTCGTATACCCAGACCACCTTATTTACGGAAGTGTTGCTTGAAGCCATGTGGAAAGGCTGAAATTATTATCACTAATCTGCTCCAAAATCATACGGAGTGTTGAGTCAGAAGAGATCAAGTTCATTTTGACACCCCAATAGGGCAAAATCTCAATGTATATATTAATTTGGGTATAGCTAGACAGTTCTTCAGCAGAAAATACCCAATATGCTTTGGAATGGAATCAATGCGGCATGCCATTAAATTCAAAGATTTACTCTTTTGGTTCAGGGATTCTGCCAAAGATTCTTCTGACATGGGTCCCAAGGAGGGTCCAGTTGATTTTATCCATAATTTTCATACCAGAAACCGTAAAATTTTCCTGGTATGTTATCTTTCGGTCGTCCAAGAAATATGTTCGCTTTTTTCAAAATTCAATTTGAGACCAATTTTTCTGATGTTGAAATTATTTTCTTGAACTGTTCTAAAATTACATCAGATTTATCACCTATGGAGCCGTCATCAAGATACCAACGGTTTGAAATCAGCCTTGATTGATTTGGTTAAATTATCAATGCATAAACAGAAGAGTGCTGGGCCCAAAGGGTCTCCTTGCGGGACACCTCTTTCTGACAAAATAGCGTTATCTCCAAAATTTAAAAGGTATGTTTCTTATAACATTGGCTTATGAAAGGATATAGATTCGGAATCTTGTTCCTACTCTTTCTAAAAGAATATTTCTATGAATCATATTGAAAGCTTTTGAAAATCTATTTTCAGGAATAGGTGGAGGCAGGATCGGGATGTTGATTTAAAATTGACGAGCAGCGTGGGCAACGGCTTCACATCCTCCGGGGTTCCAAAACCGAATTGAATTGAGCGAAATAATTCACCTAAAGTTTCTTTCATCTTCGAACAAGCTAGTTTTGCCACAAGCCGTCTAAAATCAAGCCGGCGGCAATGGCCCTAATACCACCATTTTTTTTTTTAAGAGAAACCAATGAGGCTCCGTATAGTATGGGAATCACATCCTGTATGACTTTCCCAGTGAGTAAGAAGTTGCAGAATGAAGTCAAAGAACGCAAAGTGTTTCGCCCATGGACCCAGAACTTTTGGAAAGCAAATCTAAACTTGTTCGTTTGGGAAAGGGAAAAAAATATTTTTTATTTCTTGGGAATTTCCTATCAGTAAGAAATGTGAATATGGAGCAATATGCATATTTTTATGAATAATGGAAATAGTTGGCTATATGGAAAAATTAAGTTTCCTTATGTATACTTATCGTCGCCCGGTCTAAATTATATTGGCGCGAATTCCTTATTGTCGATTTTCTCGAGAATTGAAATAAGGAAATTATGTTGGCAATCATTGTAGCATGCTCGATTGTGTTTTTTTCCTGTACAGTTTCGATTTTATTGTTTCCACGAATATTAATTTATATTTGCCTCAATGTAACGAATCAATTGGGTTTTGGATTAAAATGCCAACAAGGTTTGAATTATAATGGGTATTCATAACGTGGAAACAAAATAGTGACCCAGCCAATATTTATTAAAGCAATCGTATTTTCAAATGACCACATATTTATGTTTTTCCCTATTATAAATATGAATTGCTCACATGCATACAACACCGAATTACGAAATTGACGTAAACACATATGAACAAATACAGTGAACCGAATTAATATTTTATTGGTTTGATTTATTCAGTTTTCATAACCTTCCTCAATATTACATGAAAAACTGGTAAGCTAAACAAAACGTAAATAACTAGAAATATTCAGGTTCGATAAGCATTCACCCAATATAGCAAAAAAATTGATTTTTTTTTTTTGTAATTTTGTATATCCAATATAAGAAAATTGTTTTTCCCAAAAAAATGCATCAAATGCAACTATGAAACTTATTTTAAAAAATTGCCCTTCCTGTTAGCCTTTGCCGAGGGTTTAAAAAAATATAAATAATTTTCTGACAGCTGTGACTTGTATTGTTCAGTTTGATATTAATTCGTTTGATTCTTTAGTGTTTTGTTTGACAATAAAAAACGTTTTTTTTTAAACTAATAAATTTTTTTAAAAACTTTTTTGGTTTGTTTTCTATTAAAACCCCCGTGTTTCTTTGGGTTTTGAACAAAATTATTATTATAAAAAAAATTTAATTTTTAAAAAAACCCTTTATTATTTTTTCCTTTTTTGAAATTGAGATCCGGAATTTAATTTTTCCACAAAACTCTTTCCGCCATTTTTAAAACCCCCTTTAAATCCTTAATTTAAAAAATAATCATAATCCCCGAAAAACCCCCAATACCAATTTTTAATAAATTTGGCCCAATAATCACAAACTGTCCCCAATTTTATAGCCATCTAAATTTTAAAATTTTTAAAAGAATCATAATATTGGACCCCAAACACTTTACGACAATATAAT
Source organism: Gonioctena quinquepunctata (assembly GCA_018342105.1). NCBI lineage: Eukaryota > Metazoa > Arthropoda > Insecta > Coleoptera > Chrysomelidae > Gonioctena > Gonioctena quinquepunctata. The sequence continues at coordinate 143,370 of JAFIRS010002905.1, read as the reverse complement.
ACGGAACGCACCTAATCACCAAAAACTCTTCACCATTTTTTGGTTTTCCGTTACCACATCGTTGAATTTTTTCCGGGGATTTAAAAAAGTACCATTCTACCACAACCCTCAGATAACCAAATTTTGAAAAATTTGGCCCATAATACAAAACCATTACCCCCATATTTTGGAGCTTCAAACAAAAGTTTTCCCCTAAAAAAAATCCCTAATTCACAATATATGACCTGCCAAATTTTCTTTTGAATCTTCGTACTCTTGGAAAAGTGGGTCAAAATAAAAAAATCTTAAAACAAACATACCCAAGTGTTAAAAAACATACAAGGAATTTTAATTTTAAAGCGTTAAAAATTTTTTAAAAAAACTTTAATTTTTTTACGGTTTTGAAAAATTGGTTTGAATACATGAAATTTGGGAAAATTAATTTGACTTTTTTATATGAAATTTTTAAAGGGTATTTCTTTATTTGTGACAAAACCCTTTCGGAGAGAGGCAGATTACTCGAAAAAAGGGGTTTTAAGTAATTTTAACATTTAGGGGAAAACAAAACAATTCAATGTTCAAAAATTAAAATTGAAAAAAGGTTTTTCGTTAAAGAAATTAAAAACCCATTTTAAAAGGGGAATGAAACAGGTTTTGAAATGAAAAAAAAATTTTGAATTTGCAAGGGTCAATGAAAAAAATCGTTTAACAAAATAAAGAAACAGGTTATTACATAACCTTTACGATTCTGGAAATCAAAAAATTACTAAAAAATTTTTAATAAAAACCCCCTATTCCAAAATTTTAGTTAGATTTATAATATTGAAAATATAACCTAAAATAGAATAGAAAAACAAAAAAAAATTAAAAAATTTTTCAAAATTTAAAAAATAATAAAAATTGTTTAATAAAAACTAATTGTAATAAAATGGGGTTAATTAAATATTGAAACAAAACCAAAGCTTAAGGAATTTTTTTTTAAAATAGACAACCGTAAAGACAAGATTCGAAAACACACAAAATAATAAAAAATTTTGTTTTTTTCTTCGTCCCGAGTCTGGAAAATAAAATTTTCGCACAAATTTTTGATTGTTCATTATTATTTTTGGTGGAAATAATCCATCTTCATTAGTTTATCTTAGTGAGGAACTTTATGGAATTAATGGTTTTCTTCCGGGAAAATGTCATTAAAAAAACCTAAGGTCCCCAAAATCAAACAAAAATTTTTTAATTTCCAAGGGTTCTTTAGACAAACTAAGTTTGCATTTTTTAAAAACCTTTTTAAAACACCAAAAAAACTTTTTTTAACACCCAAAAATTAAAATTTTAAATTTTGGCCCGTTAAAAAATAAATTCAAAAAACAAATTTTTTTTTTTCACACTTTTGACGAAACGATTCTTGAAATATTTCTGAGTTATTCGTCAACTCAGGGGATAATTATCCTGGAAGTTTGAGTTATTTTTGGAAACCCAAATAAAACCCCAACCATTAATGTTATTAATTTTCACCTTGGGAAAGGGTTATTTTTTTCAAATACATTGTGGCCCGGGTTCACAATAAAAAAAACACAAATTTTTTCCAATACAAAAAATTCCCAAAATTTTGCCTTTTTAAATTTTCAAACATTTTTTCGAAAACAGACAGACTTGTTTTTCCTTTTGTTAAAATAAAACCTACTTTTTTCTAAGGAGCCAATTTTTATGGATTCCCAAAGGGGTTTGGTTTTTCAGAAAGATTTTTTGGTCAATCAGGTTTTATCAAATTTGAAAATGTCGAAAAAACGACCAGTATTTTTTTTGATTTTGTCACGTGCATTTGACACCATCAGTCATCAACTTCCCCTCGATAAACTTTTATGACATTGGAGTTCGCGGCCAAAGTTCAAATGGATTAAGACTTATTGACTGGCAGGTCACAATCTGTTAAGGTTAGGCTCAATCAGGGAATATATCATTCTGATAATCGTAACATCTTAACAGGTTTTCCCCCAAGGTAGTGTCCTGGGTCCTACTCTCTTTCTCTTATTCGTTAACGACATCTCCAATATTAATCAACAACATTGTACAATTGTACTGTACAGTTTGCTGATGACCCCGTCCTTCATTTGAGTTCTGCTTTATGTGAAGGGTTATCTGACCAGGCAGGTATTGCGGTTAAATATGCTTAATTACTGCTCCAGAAACGGCTCCACTAAATGGCAACAAAACAAATACCATTTTTTTTCTCGCTTGAGAAATGGATTGTAGTATATTGGTTAGAGCAAATACTAAATCTATTGTACGAAACAATCAGTCAAATTCTTAGGGTTGAACGTGACTCCCAATTATCCTGGAATGATCATTTTGGGCTCTATTTTTAATAAATTACCCAAACATTGTTTCGTTATTTGGAATCTTAAAAATTTTTGTCCCATTAATATTTTATTAAGCTACTACTATCCTATGCCCCTCAAGTCTAAATTATTGCTTAGTCTGCTACGGTAACTGCATAGATTAAATGATCTGTTGATTTCCAAAAGATATTAAGAACCATGTGTTTTAAAAAAAATATGGTGATTCTTGTAAGCAGTTATTCACTGATTCCCAAATTTTAACTGTGATATCCATGTATATTTTTGAATTGTGTCACTTACATTAAGAATCATTACCACAAGTTTCAGCAAAGGGATACTATCCGCATAGCCGCTGGTTATACTCTTAGACAAAATTTTAATCTGATAATTCCTGTTCACAAATTGACATCTGTATCAAACGGACCTCATATTATGTCTATAAAAATATTTAATAAACTTCCAATATTGATTTGTTGAAAATATATACAGGATGTTCATAAAATCAGATGTGGAATCATCTGCGACTGAAAGATAAGCTTTAGTCACTATCTTCCATCGTCAAGATAACCTCTTGTGGGATTATCTTCCAAATTGTTTAAAAAAATTTTTTCTCCAATTTTGAATTATGATAGAAATATTTCCCTTTCTGGGGAACTTGAAAATCCAAGATTAAAATGAAAGGATTATTTTTTGTGAATTTTTTTTCTGGGCAGAAAAAATACTTTTCCAAGTAAAGCCACCTGGACATTGACACCTCCCCATCTGAAAAGTTTTATTCCCCTATGAAAAGGCCTTTCAACTTTTTCGAGATGTAGCAATTTTTCCAATTAACGTATGAAATAGATTGATTTTTAAACAAAACTGTTAAAACATTCGGCGAAAAATTTAGCATCTTCATTTAATCTGTGATTTCAATTCTGAAAAAATATTTCAAGCCGTTATAAAGTTTTTTGTATATTCATTTTTATGACTTTACCTAAACAAATAATCTATCATACCCATGACAGGTTTTAATGTCAGAAAACACTAATTTCAAAGTGTCTCTCCAAAAGAAATGATTCTAACTTTTTCCATCTTTTGCAAAGTGAGATGTTTTGAAAATGTGTTTCCCATTTCTTCCGGTCTTCCTGATGATCGTGGAAGCGTGAAATAGATTTTCGTCGACAAAAATGTATTGAAGACCTAGTGAATGCGATGTCTCTCCTGGTCAATGTTACGAATGATTTCTGGTGAGTACCTCTTTGGAAAACATTCTTCTTGCCTCATTCATCATTATGAGTTCTTAATTAAGACTGGAATACAAAGTCAAATAACTATCTGAATGAAAATGCAAATTTTCAATTTCAGATTTTTTCTTTTGAGTTAGGGCCTTTTCAGAATATCTATCAGATGTAGTTCAATGTCCAGCGTGGCTTTAGCCGGGGAAGTAGTTATTTTCTGTTAGACATTCACAAAAAATAACCTCATTTCAATCGTGGATTTTTCAATTCACAGAAAAATATTTCTATCAATATTCAATTGAGAATGTTTCCCTTTTCAACTTCCAATATTCATTAAGAAAATTTCTAATCCCATCAATTTCAAAAATAGCGTTGGAAGTATTCCCTACAAAAATGCCTTTTATTCACTAGATGAATATTTTCAAACTGATCTGGCTGCTTGACATCATGATTGTTTGCTTGTTTTCTATTTTACTGTTTATACTATAAAAAATTTTTTATTGTTTTATATGATTATCTCCTACCACTACTATTGAATTATTTTTTTAAGTACACTCAATATATATATATATATATTTTTTTTTTTTTCACATGTATATTCCATATTTTATCACTTGATTTTTTAACCCCTATTTTTAGTTGTGTATTTGACGATTTCCATGCTTGTAAAAAAGTCTCAGGAAAATAAAGTATTGATTGATTGAACTTCAGAATGGTGAGGAATACTTTGAGATTTATTTCAACTTAAACAAAACTGTTTAACAAAGAAGAGAATTCAAAAAGTAGTTTGAACAGTATATCATGTGTTTGTGGCAAAACATACGGGCGAAACCACTGAGAATGAGAAGGCTGTGCACAAAAGCAACATAAATTATCGCTATGTTGGAAAATCTAAATTAGCTGAATATTGTATATTAATTACTAATGGCGCACACATGGCAGACTGGAACAATAAAGAACTTATATTAACGGAACCCAACGAAACAAAAGGAAATTGAATGGAAATGAAGACAGCAAGTTGAACAATTGAATTCCACTGAAAATGTTTTATTGCCTAAAATTTCTCTGAACGCTTCTTTCTCACAGAAACACTGTGTGGGTGGCAGGTCTCAAGAATATCTCATAGAAAATGAATTCAAGGGAACTATTTCACGAAAACAGGTCACGAAAACTAAACCAAGATATTCCAAAAGGTGGCCAAGGTGGGCCTAGCAGTTCATGACCACCGATGAATTCTCTTGGATTAGTCAATTAACAGATCAGGAGACAAATAGAATAGTGGGGTGGCATTTTTCGAGAAGATGAATAATTTTCGAAGACTGGAGATTTGAGGGGCAAGAATGACGCTGGCGGGGGTTAGGGCGTCACGCTTTAGTTTAGATTGAGGAGTACACATTGAGCGTCTTTAGTCAGTGCTTTAGAGGCCACGAAGTTAATTCTAGGATAGACGAACGATACTCGACGACGCGCTTGCGACGGACGACCAAAATATACACGCGGTATCATAAAGTGTAAGTGCGGTAAAGTGATCTTGAAAAGCTACATTTTATCAAGCAGAAGTAAGTGATTTTCGGGTGCTTTTGTGAGTGCTCAATTTAGTGTAGTTAACGTGTGCAATGGAAATGGCCCTTCGGAGTACTTTGTGAATCGAAAAGGGTATATATTGGGTGTCCGGCAAAAATAAAAAACCAAATTTTTATATTTGTTGTCACTCAGTGGCTTAGGGAATTCCTCTTGTTCACTCTATCACTCAATTCCAAAATATAGTTTTTTGCTTATCCTGAATCGCAACTCGCATTTAAATGCACAACTTTTTCGAAGAATTTGGAGTGAATTAAAAAATAAACATAGAAAAAAACATAACTTATATTGGAATTCTCGATTTATTCGAAAAAATTAGAAACAAAAAAAATCAGCTGCAAAATAATTATTGATAAAAATTATCCCGTCGTAAAAAATCAAGAATGAAATATATACCTAACCGAGACTTGATTCACAGAATCATCGGAAGGAATAAATTTAGTTCAAAACAATATTGCTCCAGTTTAGTATTTTAAACTTCCTTCAAGTTCTTTCTAGAAGATTTACAATCAGCTTTAGTTGAACACTAACTGAGGTTGTTAATTTTTCCTACCCATTAATCCTTAATTCGTTCAGTTTTGATCATCTGCAAATCTGTGAGAACTTTAAAAAATAGCACTTGGAAAAATAAAAAATAATTACAATACCGCGATAGTGAGACCTGATCCGTATTTCTTAATATATCTCTCAGCCAATAGAACTAAACCAGCACCGCCTTGCCACTGAGTGACCACACATGTTTAGTTTCATCAACTTGAACTAAATTCTCGACATATTTTCGAGGTGGATTGGTCTTTGTAGGACATCCAGTATGTTCTAAAAGTGTACTGCCATATGTCAACTCTGGAAAACAGGCCTGAATTAACGCCAAATGTTATATTAACCTAGTTTGCTAAGACGTTTCCGAACGTATTTCGTAAAATTATTTGTTTTAGTACGAAAAACATTGCAAAATAGATTGATTCTACTAACGCTTTGGCAGTAAGTTCGAATAGGAAGAAATGGCTTAAATATTAACATAGGCTAGGATACCCTGGGTATATTTGAAAGAAACGAATAAGTGAAACGTTCATTGAACTATTATTGTGGCTTTTCTGAATGTTTATCATTATTGAATTCATGAGTCAGTGTGCAAAAATGTACATGTACCAAAAAAACTTGTTGGTAATCAAAAGAACGAGATCAACGATCAATCACGTAAATATTTTGTTATTTCAGATTGAATTTTACTACTAGCTCAACCTAATATGAACCTTATAGTTACACCCATGTCGGTTTCAGGAGGTATCCTTTGTTGTACTTTATAATAGATTGAAAAAAATTACATCTAGATACCGAAATTTCTTTTTGCATAATCTATATAGGTATCTACAATCAAAATATGAAAGTATTTTACGATTCTTATTCTATAGTACTTCTTAAACCATTGTCGCAAATGTTGATCCATGGAATAATTTTGCGAGTAATTCTACGAATGTTCCTATTTATTTCTCATTCGAGTCATCCTTCATTTTTTTATGGACGGAGCAAATTCATTTTGTTTGACTTTCAGCTTTGATAACAGTGATATTATTATATAAGTTCAGCACATGCGCATTTGCATTTCTGCGCAACTCTATTAGGACTCCATAATGATTTTAGGTGAAAGATTATCGAAAATAGCGAAAACTTTATTTATTCATGAAACGCCGTGTTGTTCTGAGCCTATGATAAATTTGCCGCTAGTAATGGTCTTTATTAGGACCTTATGGAAACTTTAAACAGCTAGCATGAATGATTGGCATGTAATTCCAACATCACGCTTATCATATATTAACATAAAATATATGAAATAAAATGGCCTAGTATTAAACCGAAGGTAATATTTAATTAAAAAAAAACATAAATTATTAATTCAGAGTAATGATCCTAAGTTTCGATTATTGGCTTTAGATCTTCCGGAATGTCATTATTTTTATATCCAAAATAGAGGTAACAGTTCTGGTCGGCGTGAGAAATACGTAAAACTCGCAATCTCAACAAACCGCAACCCAAATATAGGTATTCATACCAAAACACTCTATTTGATGTTCAGATTTATATCCAAAACTGATATTACCAAATCTATTCTCCAAATATTTGCCCAGGAGCTGAAAAAAAAACACGAATTTTATGTTATCATTTGTGTTTGAAGCTTCAAATCGGCATTTTGGGATCTACTCTTTGAAATGCAAGGTTTCTGATTCAGTAATGGGGATTTGGAACAAATTATCTATTTACTTTCCCAGCTTGAAGAATGGCATCCTTGGATCCCAACTTTCGAGCGAAATCGGACATACTGGGCTGGAATTACCTGCAATTAAACGACTGAAGCAGTTACTAATGTATACCGTAATTTCAGAATGTTCATAATCCCCAAAGGAGGGAAAGAGGGTTACCACTCCTTTTATTCTCCTACCAAGGCGGACTGGAAAAAACTATCCACTTTCTTTTCCTGAAATGAAAGCGAACTAACGAAGACTGCAAGAAACTCACACAATTTTCAACATAATCTTTGCTCACAAGGGAAAAGGCTTGGTGCCATCACTCTTAATTCCTTTACATTCGTCTCCAGCAAATCTCTCAAACAAATCCGCCCATTCAATCAAAACTCACAATAAATTAAAAAATCTTTGGGCTCTTTATTGTATTGTATTTCGAATAATCAATAACGTGAACTTCGCCACTAGGGTTCACATTAATAAAAAATGTGGAGGATATCAGTGTTATCGAATCTTTCAAAGTACCACCATTTAATTTGTAATACAAATATTTTTTGGAAAAATTCTCAAAGTTTTTTTATAGCTATAGAAAAGTTGAACAAACGTTCATCGAGGCAAATTTTTTCATTTTGGTATTTTTGGTAGAGTTTAATGTTTCGAAAATTAGCTATGGAAGTTGTTTCGCAAACCAAAAACTCCATTTGCAAGAATACCAATGTAATTCGAAAAATATTTGCTTGAGATATTAATAGGAAATATATAAATTTTTTTTAAAAACAAAAGATTTTATTAAGCTGGCACCGATGGAATGGATTAGGTGAAAATGCAGATATAACTGTAAAAATAAGCAGGCAGTGGTGGGCTCTGGAGTATGTCCAAATAAATGTTGGACTGTTCTCTTCAGATAAAATTAAAAATTACTTCGTTCAGTTTAACTGACTCAACTCCTATTTATTCATATCTAAAGCATTTCATGGAAATATCATTCTTCGCATTTTTTCATTCGATGCTCTGTTCCCAATGAAAAGTCATCATATCATTTTATTTCTATATTTTATCTTGATTCTGTATTGAGGCAGTATCGTCAGAGACAGACCAAAAATAAAGGAAAACACAATGACGAATGAAGAAACATTAAAGTTTATTCACCAAATATTGTTTAATATTGTAGTCGCAATGACGCGACGTGGAGCATCCACATTTAAAACTGTAACAGCAACGTAGAATCATAAAAATGGATTCAAATTTCTCCTATTTTTGTTATTTCCAAGAACCCACGCACTTTATGATCATTCAAATATCTGAGGTGTTACTTGAAGGTTATGAAAGTACTAAAATTGCTATTTTCGATCAAAGATTTTGTAACCAAATTATTTTCCGAAGTGCTCTTTGGTGTTGAAGTGTGATGATTTATAAAACATGTGGGTGTGCAAAAGTCAAACCAGCTGCAACCTGTTTTATAATTCCTTCGAAAATATACACAGTCGAAACTAAAAATAGAGGTTTGAATTACCTATGTGGTAACTTGCAACCTAACCTTGTTTCGTATGTTTCTGCTGAGATAGTTATTTTAGACGCGAAAAATAAGTCGAGCGAAGCTTTACGAATTTTAAAAATCATTCACAATTTATCGTTGGCATTCATGCGTGTTTCACCTTTCGTAAAGATTTAGAGCTTATATCACCGTCTGGTGCGATTGCCAGAAATTGGAAATTTGGTAATAAAATGACTAATAGCCAATTTATTATTCATGTGAATGCCTAGGCCTAAATTGGTTCCAAATACTAGCAATTCGAAATCGACTAAATCTGAACAAGTGAAGTGGGGCAATAGAAAAAAATCCTCAAAAACTTCAGCAGATAATTGTTATCCTCGAGATTCAGCATTGGGACCGGTCTTTGTTTTAGATGAATGACTTGATACTCGATGGCGAAAAAGAATTGCAGTCCTAGTTCTACGGATTATTCATTACATTCAATAAACTAAATACATTCAATGTCTCCAGAAATCTACTAGGCGTCTTTGACAAACAAAAAGTCACTGAGTCTGTATAAAATAACTAACGTATGTTTTGTTCGAATTAGTTGAGCAACTAGGAAAGATCTGAATCATTTAATGGTAGCACTAATTATAGTCGATTAATTAAAGACCTATTTATGCTAATCCTAATAGATCTTGGTTAATTCCCTCAAAAGTTTTGGAATCTTCAGAGTAGTTACCAAATTCTATCGATATATTCACCACCAATCTTCTATAATTCATCAGAAAATGGATTCATTCATTCAGGATTAGAACTAAGATGCGGAAATATGAATCAAAAGAGGAGGGTTGAAAACAGAAGAGATAGTTTTTTGTTTACTTCTATCAAAGTCATAACTGACTGAAAATTGTTCACTGGAAAGCTCTCATTTTGCTCTCATCTACTTAAATATACAGGGTTTTTTACATACTTGTATCCAACGATTTCAGTCATGAGTCTGCGAAAATATATTGAGTGGGTCAGTACATCTATAAAGTAGTCACATTGAAGTGCTGAGAAAGCTACCAAAAACTTGATCACGTTGATAGTATTTGGAATACTTTACTTCTTTCTGGTACGTCAAATAATCATAGAAAATGATTAATTGTTATCGCATTCCTTAGTATATACATTCAAGAGTCATTTTGATCAATGATGTACATTCATTTATGAATTGTTTCTCCAATGTTTTGATAAATTGAATACAAACTGAATGCATACATAAATCTTCTGTATTTTATTTTTCATCCGTTGTTTATGGCTTCCATATCTCAAGTGACTTGTTTATTATTCTCAGCATCAGATTTACAAGAAAAATAAACTGAGAAAAGCAATTGCACTCAAACTGATTCAGAACCTTTTGACGATGACTTTACTACTTATGATTATTTGACTGTCGTGAATTGAATTCGGTTATCCAAAATAATTCGAATAAAATCATGGATTGAAGGTTTAATTGATCAAAGAGTAAATAAGAATTCGTGTTCCACGTCACGCCACCCATGAATACTTCAATGGAATTGAAACATGATTCCTACCAACATTATAGGATAATCATGTCAATTAGAGAAATACAATCACTTCAAGAAATCACACCTATACGAGTCAAATAATTAATACCTTAAATCAAATTTCACTAATAATTCATCACAAAAATTATTTCAAGGTTCAGGAACATTCGAAGATAATTTTTAAGTGAATACTTACCTATCTTAATAATATGGTCAAGAAATAAACTGGTCGATAAAGTGATCGAATATGTACCTATTTTCATACCAGTAAGTTGAATAGAGCGTTGCAGGCATGTTTCAACTACTTTGACTTGTCTACAGACTATATATGTGTTGGCTTCGAAAAGTTTTTTATCGTTAGCAGAAATACTAGTTGAAACTAGATTTACAAATCTAGTTTAGACTGACAGTTATTTTTCATACCCCATCTTTATTTCACCAAGTACAAATATTTTATGAATAAAAATAGGTAGTATACTTTCGTTTCCTAACCTCCAAATGCTTGATTGAGCATTATGTGAACTTTAGGCAAATATTGAGTAGTTTTTAACTTTTTAGGCCTTGAGCCTATCGGGCAGAACGTCTTACGTCTTGATATCCCAATTTTCCACATTACCTCCATTTTCGCCAAAATTGGTAAAAATACCCATGAAGAATGGGAAATCAGACCGCATTCTATCCAAGCTCATCGTAATGTCCTATTTTAGTTTTCAATAGAATTCATAGTTGTTCCTCGTCCTACAGATACAGGGTACCGTATATCAAAAAAAGGAAAGCCTATGAGATCACTCATTCCTATTCAAAGACGGGCAATCAATGAAATCCCGTAAAATATATTTTGATTGGTGCTTAACGATATGTAGATGGTAATGTTTCCTCTTGTTTCAGGGCCGATTACATGTCATCTCTATCGAGATAAAAGGAACAAAGCATGGGAGTGGCAGAGGACTTCGCTCCCAGCTTCACTCAAAAGCCTCAATTGAGGCAGGAAGACGATGGGAACAAACTTATATTCGAATGCCAGTTGCTGGCTGCACCGAAACCGGAAATACAGTGGTTTCGAAGCGACGTTCCAGTGTCTGAAGACAGCAGAACAAACTTTAAAATTCAATCGATAGGCACCAATAAGTTTCTGGTGGTCCTCGAGCTAGATGATGTTATTGAAACGGATGCCGGCCTGTACAAGGTCAAAGCGAAAAACACCATGGGGGAAGTTGCGGCTTCGATTAACCTCAATTTCAGCCGTAAGTACCATTTATATATCCGTTATTTTTCTCTATTGTCTAATTCTGCAGGAGAAATGAAGAACATTCTCAGTGGTTATTTTTTCAAATTATGATTTGAGAGGTTTTCCTCGGAAGATCCTCTAAGGAGGTGAGGGGTTGAGAAAAGAGGAACATCGATTTTGCGACAAAAATGTGTGCATCGAAGCTGAAAAAATGCATTTCCTACAAAAAAGTCTCATACATATTTTTGTCTGGCAAATACTTTTCTGGGTAGTGACTCATGATAAACTAATTTGCGTAACCTAATAATAATTCGACCTGTGGTCAGGTCGAGAGCCATTGAATTTGGTATGCGTATTTTTGAGGGTAAGAAACACACACTTTTATATTGATTTTCTCTCGATGAATTAAAGTCACCATTTTCAAATAAAGTATCGATGATGATTCAAAAATATTTCATTCCTACAATACACTTTTTTGGGAAAATAAATATACTTTTCCATTTTCAACTTTTTACTAAATCTGGGTAAATGTAACAAATTGAAATACATATGAACTCCACTAGACGCTTGTCACAACCCCCACATGCATTCCACAATTTTGTTATCAAGGTATTCAAAACCAATCTTGTAGAAAATCATCTTCAATTTTCTAAAGAAAAGTTTTTGTCGTTAAATTGAAAGCACGACAAAAAATTAATGAAAATAATTGTTTGTCCCTTTCTCACCCCCTTGAAAGAGCTCACTTCATAAGAGGAAAAAAACTTCAATCATTAACGACACATCAATAAACCTCCCTATATGAGAAAATTATTTTTCTTTAGAGAATTTGAGAATTTAGTGTTTTATAAATTTTCGAATTTTGTGCAGCGGCTTTTGGGAGACCAAAATAAATAATTTTCAAACGCAGTTTTCGGTCACAAAAACATTCAAAATGCTTCCTTTTCTTCAAGATCACCAATCAAAACACATCTATTCGCCCTTTTCCAATACTTCCAGACACAAGGAACAAACAATTATTCGTTTTTAACACGTATATAAAACATTTGGGGAGAAATAAGAGGAATCGGTATGATGTATGTTCTACTTGAATAACTGTAGTTATTAAATATATTTTTTCATGTAGAAGATGGGTGGATAAATGTACATTAAACTGAGTGGAATGAAGAGGGATTTTAGTGTATTTTTATTGTCCGAAAAGAGTGCTATATATCATTGGAACGTTTATCATTCGCTTCGTATTTGATAAAATCAACAAAAACCTCATACCTAGTATCCGAGCTTCCTTTTCTCAAGAAAATGATACTCATGGCTTGAGAATAACAAATTAAATGGAGGAAAGTGTATGAAAAACCTCAATAGAAGACAAAATACTCCACTGAATCATTGTAGATAAAAGAGTTATTATTTTGAAAAATTATCAAATAACAAATTAAATGGAGGAAGAAACGACCGAAAGAAATAATTTACTTGTCTTGTAATTCTTCATAAAAAAATTTGAATTAAATTGTCCGACTTCTACTTGGTTTTTGATGGATACAGAAAAATCATATTTTTGGAATATCTCCGTGGAAAACCCACAGTTTCAAAAGGTTTTCAGTCCGGAAAATGTTATATTTTTTGTTGTTTCGATTTCCTTATGGCAAAATATAGTTTTGGGTCTATAAAATGGCCAAGTCTTAAAATAATACGTCAAATTATTATATTTACATTGGAATGTTGTCTCTTAGTATTAGAATTGATGACCAAAAGTCCCACCATTTGAAAAAAAACTGAAAATGTAATGAATAATTAACAACACTAATGAACACTCTTTTCGAAACTGGATAATAGATTTCAGATCTTCTAATTCTTATTTTTTCCTTTCCAGCCATGGACGAACCGAAAGAAAAGTAAGTTTACATTCTTCAAATTATGGTTTTATAATATATTTACTTGGTCGGTAATTATGATTCTTGAAAAATGCATTTCTCATATGAATTGAAGAGAGAATATAACAAATCTCGCTGAAAGACAAAATCATTTGTTTTGTTTCAATGAATTAGGAATGAAACAAATACATTTCATGAGATTTTATAAAACTTCACTTATATATTATCCAGTTGGTAAGGACAAATCTCACAATACAAATTTAAACATGTTTATGGCTCGCATGACAATATATTGCAACAATAATAAAAAAATTAATAACACAAGTTTTTTTTTTATAAACAACCTTTATTTTTGTTCGATGAATAAATTTCTTGTTTCAAAATATATTGTCGACTTTTTTTAAGTTTGCTGAGAGAGTTTATTGAAAATAGGACTAAAAATTAAGAGATAACAATATTTATCCCAATCAAGTAGGATATTTCAGGGACGAATACATGTAAAATATAAATTATATACTTTAACATATTATTATCAATCCTGAATGGATGAATATAATTGTAAAGTTTGTTGCATGATATTTCCCAATAAATATAAAATAGGTATTTAAAAAAAAATTATTCACATAAGTAATATCATCAATCTGAATTATCTTAGGAGTATATATTCCACATAAGACTACTCTTTTGCCGATTAGCCTATCCTAACCTTTTGGAATAAGACGAACCACATTCAACTCTTATTTTTTAATGCTTCCGAATATAAGTTTGTTTTTTTGGAAGTTTAATATTTGTAGTCATTTACATTTTTATATCGGTCCTAACATGAACCAGAGAAGGAATTTATGCAAGGGAATGTTTCATCAGAAATAATTTGCTGATTTTTCACACTCCTGAACGAATGCGGCTCTAGAACCTCCCCCAATTTTCTTGACTATCAATGAACTAACAAGGACGATACAAAAAAATAGGTTACTGAAAATGGATGTGGCATAGGCAAAAATAACCATCTTAGATTTGAAACACAATTTGCTCAATAACAATACTTATTTGAGACGCTATTGAATATGTATACAACCTTTTGCCCACATGACTCAGCACGAAAACAGATCAGTTTGCCAAATTTTGACATGCACAATTAGTCATTTCTCTACGCAGAAGTTACTACCTACTCAACATTGTGAACAACTAAATTTAGAAGTTTCACTTTTGACTCATGTACATTCTAAGACACATTTTAGGGTTTGGCAACATATTTTTTCTCGTGCGAACTGAGTCATGCTGAGGATATTATATGGACCTTTGATCAGGGAAAGAATTGAGTCAGTAGACAATAAAAAGATTACTAAAAATAGTGGAAGGAAATCAGTTGTGAAAAATAGAGTTGGCATTGAAGCAATTGGCAATAATATGATAATATATACATCCACTTCGGAATTCTGCATTTGTGAACCATTTTTCATAAAAATATTCTCCGGCAATAAGAAAATGAATATTTTTATGATGCCAAATTCATAGAAATATATATCATTCTGACAATATTCATTAATGCCTTTTCTAGTTGACTTAGGTGAGATATATAATTCAGGAATTGTAGTATTTTTATTGGGCCATGACCAAGAAAATGACAATATTATAATAATCTGTAATGAAACCAGCCTCGCAATTTTCCCATAACACCGCTTATTTCCAGTCTTTGACTAATGGAATAAAATCCATAATATTGGTTATCCTTTGTTTAGACAAATAGATGGACTTGCACCTACGTTTGCGAAAAAACCTGCTATTCGACAGGAAGAAGATGGCAAAAGACTGCTTTTTGAATGTCGGATACAGGCTGATCCCCGTCCAGTCGTTAGTTGGTTCCACAATGGCAATGCTGTCGCAGAAAGTCCACGTCATAAGGTATAGTATTATTGTGCTTCATAGAAAATGCAAATCAATATGGCTCATAAGTATATTTCCCATAATTAGGGGGCGTAGAAATCACATAGGCCAAAAGTCATATGCCTCTACTTTCCAATGTACTTCTCATCTGTTCCTTGTCAATAATTCCGATCACAGTTCTATATTCACACATCTGCACATTTGCTTCTCCAGTTCCAGATAAATCACCACCGCGGGTCGTTGGGAACTAAAACTCGTCCGATTAAGATGATATAACAATATTTTTCTGAAAATTCACTTGACATCGAGTTTGTTCCAATGCCAATGACCCCCCTCAGTACTCTCAATGCATCTATCGATCTCATATTATTTCGCTGGGAATGGAAACATACCTTATAACACCAAGATCCAAGATTCCAAAAAACATCTTTTCAATCGGGGATGTTCGACAGCTGTAATGACGGAACAAAGATCTTTCATCGCTGGGAACAAGATTCGTGATTGGAGACAAGAACAGAGTATGTTTAAGGAAGAAACTCATGCAACGAGACAATCAACTCAACGAAAGAGGCACACAAAGCCAGAATAAGACCCAAAATGGTAGACTGCCCGAATGGGTCTCTTTCAATTTGTTCCTTATCAAAAGTGATGGAATACTTGATACCACTCGTGGAGAGAAAGCACCACCTACCATTACAACTAATATTCCGCCAGTCAACGAACCATTCGAAGTATCCTTTCCAATTTGAATACTAATAAAGCTACAGAACCCGACATAATTTCACCAATGCTTCCTAAAAGATGTGCCCTCGAACTCTCCAGTTCGTATTGATTCTTCATGGTATCGTACAATATTGGCAACTTTCCATCCAACAAGAAATTAGCTCGAGTATAGCCCATTCTCAAAAATGAAAGAATACATTTCCTAAAAACTATGCCTATAACTCTATTGCCATTCATCTCAGAAGTGATGGAATGAACCACCAATATCGAGATCGTGGCATATCTTGAACGATCATGTATTATCAGAGATAGGCAATATGGTTCTCTACAGGGGACTTGCTTGCCTTCGTGACACAGATATCTCCAAAGTATTCCATAGAGTTTAGCACCAGGGTATCATCTCTAAACTTCTATTCAATTGACCGTCTCTACAACTATGCGTTTGTCTATCTAGTTTCGTTTCCATATGTGGGGGTTTGGCACCCAAGCTTATACTGAGGCTCTCGGATTCCATTCTGAAAAAAAAAGTTTGGTTGACCCTCCGAAATCAAAATCTTAGTCCACCTCGAGCAGTTTCTGTCAAGCATTTTTCCCATTTAATAATTAGAAATTTTGGTTTGCCAACTCTTTAACGGGCGGACAGAGAGTATACCTGTCTCACAGGTCTAGTTACTTCAAATATCTAAACCACACATGTAATAGACGATATACAAAATACTGAAAAATTATGAGTTGGCCTTGCATAGCTCCCATTTTCCTATTCGAGGAGAAATTATCATTCCACTAATACGTTATAAACATTCATCTCTCCCTTCACTTTTTCAGTTCTCGATGAACTAAATAATAATAAATCGGTAAACTGTTTTCGGAATTTAAAAAACAAGGCTGGCAAATATACTGAAGAAGTTATTTAGTTATTTCTTGTGAGGAAATTTTTGGTTTCTACTTTCCGCATCTGAATGAGTTTTCCCAAATTTACGATTATATTTTAAATTTTTCACATGAAGTGGAAAAGTAGAAAGTCAAAAGTTTTCACACATTGAAAATGAATATTCCTGGGCAGTGAAAAAAATTCGCTTCAGAACAGTTTTTCCACATCTGAATGAGTTTTTCAAAATTTTCGATTGAATTTTCAATTTTTCATATGAATAGGAGAAGTAGAAAGTCAAAAGTTTTCTCAAATGAAAGTTTGTCAAACCTATGGGGTGTTTCGGAAACTTCGAAATTTTGATAATAAAGTAAAGTCTGCTTTTCCCCATCTTGGATATAAATTTGAATACCAGACGGAGATTCCAGACAAATAAATCACAATTATTCCAGTAGACTGTTACTTCCTTGGATTGCAAGGGAAGTTTCCTCATCGTTGTTCAGTAAATAATTCATACCATTGATAATTGCATCAATCTAGTTCCAGTCTCTAATAGCCAGATATATTCTGCAATAAATATTATATGTCATTTTTGATTAGTAATGTGATTTGAGTTTACACAAATTAACAGCATTCGAAAACACGGAAAATACAAAAATCGTTCAAAGCAAGCAAGACTTCTTACGCCCATTTGCAGCTTTTTATTAACTGTTATTTAACAAATAGACCTTTAATTTTAATTGCTACTTGAGTTTCAAATGATTTGCACGGAAATATTTTCTGAACACTTCTACTACCGGTTCTTTATCTTCGTTACAATATGGCAACGTCGCAATGATCCAGTGGTTTTTGCCTTAATTCTGTTGGAACACTGTTTTTACCCTCAAAATATCTTTAGTTTTTATACATTTTTGGTTTTTTGTGTGGTGTTCGTGGTGATTTTCAAAAAGATAGATTTTTTACGATGTCTGCAGAAGCAAAAATAATTAGGGAGCTAAATTTTAGCCCCAGGGAACTGAGTCATCTTTTCACATTCGATATAAAAATATATTGGAGAATAAACAAACAAATGCTATTACAAATTCTCAAAAATACGAAGCCTGGGTGAGGATGGAGCATATTTACAACTCTGGGGCGTAAAGCAAATTAGTGGTGATACATAAAGCTATTACTCTACTCAC
Organism: Gonioctena quinquepunctata; assembly: GCA_018342105.1. NCBI lineage: Eukaryota > Metazoa > Arthropoda > Insecta > Coleoptera > Chrysomelidae > Gonioctena > Gonioctena quinquepunctata. Next base: position 125,235 of record JAFIRS010002905.1, on the reverse strand, counting down.
TGTAGAGACATGGACGTTCATGAAGTCCGCCGTCTGAATCATGTGCCAACTGCTGGCATAAAACCTGAGTGTCAGAAGCAGTTGATTAATCGGCGAGAGGCTGTTATTTCTAAATTAAAATCATTTTGTTCGAGAAAAGCAGTACCTATATTATACCCATGTAGTTTTACAATTGCCGGACATTACAGCCATCTTAAAAACTGGTATTCTATATGGTTATACTTACTATTGACCTACCTATCATCTGGGTACTCCAATTGATTCTCAATTAGGGTTAGAGGTGTCATGACTGTATAGGCTTTGTTAGCCTTCTAAAAAAGTCCATTTGGGACATCTCTTCATAGTAATTGGGCCTAAGAAAAATTGCGTCTTGGGTAGCCCATATCGACGAAATCAAGGACTTCTAATCGTCTTCTAGGAAATTCTCCACCAGGACCTCATCAAAATTTTCCATTTTTGCAAGTCACAAATCAAGTCTTTTTGAATATTTCAGGTTAAAGAACAATTTAAAGATATTTTAGGGAAGGAGTTTGGCCAGTTAGCTAATGCTGTTGTAATGGATGCTTTGAGAGTCTCTTAAAGTTGGTGCAACACACAAAATCCTCTAATTACTTTGAAGAACAATTTGCCTAATTGATCTTTAAAAAAAAGTTGCTGCAAATAAGCGTTATTCATTGTCGAAAATAAAAAAAAATCTTGCAAAAAATTTACTTTTACAATGACAGCTCTTGGCCACACCGATGAAAAAAAATCCCATCATGTCGTGGCTCATTCAATGACACACCTATAATACTTCTCTCTTGCATAATATTGATGACCAAAATCTTATCCATTTCAAAGACATACCAATTACTCAACCCAAGGCCGTACCCAGAGAAGAGAAAAATTTCGGGGGGGGGGGGTTCGGTTGTAAAGTAAATAATGCAATGTACATTTCATCAAATTTGATTAGACACTTTTTTCCCTTATTCCAGATATATTTTACGGATTTCGGGGGGTTAACCCTCCTAACCCCCCCGGACTCAACCGAGATATATCGTTCAAACCCAAGCAGCGCCGCGCATTTCAATGAATAGAATAAAGTTGAAACTTGTGCGACTGGAAAAAATTTTTTGACACCAGAGATCACTTTCCTAGAAATATCTTCGGCGAATTTCAGGCCACTCGAAATAACCAATGAATATTTTCGAAATCATGGCAACGTAATTATAGCTAATATTGAATGATAAAAATAGCCACTAGTTCAAAGGATCCCGAAGAACGCGATTGGACATTCAAGTGTAACCTGACTGCTCTCTACCAATTACAATAAAATTGTCCAATAATGCAATCATTTGAGCGATGTTGCCAAACCTCATTTTTTTATTGGCCAATTGCGTGGCTCATTTAAAGACTTCTCTTTTGCATCATATTTTTGACCATATTATCATCCATTTTAGAACTACTAAACATATCAGCATCATATCTTCGATATTCATTTCTAATTTCAGTTCTTGTCCCTGATTAATCTGATATTAATTTTGTCTAATAATTTGTATTATCGCATATCAAAATTACATAACATTTTGCATTTCTTCGAGTTCGAATATCTTAATTTGTATATTTTTAATTATGTTCAACTTTAAATGAGATATATCCAGTTCGAACCCAAACAGCGCCATCTAATGAAAAAAGATTAAAAAATTATCAATTGGAAGGAACACGAACACAAAGTTGAGAAATAAAATTGGCAGCGGTATTATTATTTCCTGTAAAATTGAAAAAAGTATGATGATCTAATAGCCACATTGTGCCAAGTAGAAATTTTGTTTGTTCAACATATTCTGCTAACCTATTTAAAAATTCAACAGAAGCGAAATTTTTACATAAAAGTTATTTTCGTCGGTTTTGAAAAGCAGCCAACTGGTTTCGTAATCGGGCTTGGTGGTTGCCATTATGCAATTTATTTGAGCCGTATCAATATCACACTATTTTAATTCATTAGCAAAGTGGTATTTGAATATTAATAATTTTTCTAGTTATACTTGGCAACGATTCGCTATATTTTTGGAATTCTGTGGACCACATGTGTCACCTGTTGTTTTTTTAACTTCAAACTCGTTTTAATAATTATGATATCTCATAACTCATTCCTTCTCTTATTTACGAATGATTGAATGAAGCATGATATAAAATCATTTGTTTACGTACAAAAATCTTCAGCATTTTTAGATCATCGCCTTATATATATATATATATATATATATATATATATATATATATATATATATATATATATATATATATATATAAATATATTTGAAATGTGCTAATTAAGCTCTTTCATTTGATACCCAACATTAAACATTTTTTTTAGTTCATGACTAGAGGGCGCCATATTCAATTTAATGTGACGTCGCATAGCCTATAACCAGCGGACGATCAAAATGCTTCCAATGAGACCTCATTTGTCAAATTAGTTTTTGCTTTGCCGTAATCGGAAAAAAATATGGCCCATGTGTTATGTTTTGGCCTTTTTGACAAAAATCATCGGACTTTCCTTCATCTTCTAATACTCTATGTATTGAGGTATAAACAAAATTTAGCTGATTATACATTGCTCATTCCGCAAATATAATTATGATTTTAGCACTTGTTTCTTCCGGTTGTCATGATGCGTATACAATTTGGATGGATAATCAAAGTTTATGTGGATATTAAACATTGAATGGAAATATTAGATGCCAATTATGAGAACAATGTTTTATTCATTCAAAGAAACCTGTTATACTAGATTTTCTTTCGAAAACTACTCATTATTTATTTTACTTCTGGGTCGAGTAGAAAAATAAAATATTCTGAAAGTATTTAACCAATTATCGATTATAATTTTGAAGTTCGCATGAAGTTCGCAGCATATGGAAGTTTTTTTTATTAATAGATATAATGAAAATTTGACTTCGCAGTCAGTTTGTGCTTGAAAAATGAGTAAAAAACAGCTTCTTTCCTTTTATCATGTGCTATTCTAAACCTGTCAAATTTGACATTTTTTTCGAAAATCCTCAAAAAAACAGTTTTTTTTGTAAATTTCGAAAAATGCCAAAGAAAAAAGTTGCTCAGTTTCCAATTTTATACCTATGCTCCGAATTTGGACTCTCTACTGTCACTTCGACTTTTTTCCAATTTTTAAAATTTTTCGAATCTTTCGCTCTACCGATTCGAACGAAACATGATTCAAATTTCATAATTTTGATGAATACGAGACTTCAATATCATACATGCCTAGAAAATACCCACATTGGCCTGTTGCCAGAAAAAAAATGCACCTCCAGAAATTCGTCTTTGTTGTTGCAAATTTCATCTAGTTTTTTCATATCATTGTGAAACTGATTCGGATTTTCAATGTATGGACGTTAGTATGTCAGTAATCGAATAAATGAATTTCTCTTCATTCTCATTACAGTCGTATTTCTTTTTTTAACAGATTTGTATCCCGTTAGCTGCAGATGAGTTCGAAATATTTTGATGTAGTTTACACCCAACAGTGTGACTGTTGGATGTAAACTGTTTGATGTAATTTTCGAACAAATGATAATTTTTCGCAACATTTCTTGAATTAATTTCATAAATCTCATATTCTTTATTTATGTGTAAAAAACATTAAACCAAAATAACTATAACCAAATTCACAACAAAACATCGTAACTTTCATTGATTTATCTCAATAATCTTATACAGAACCCGAATTTATCATTCAGTATGCCGTCCTTCCCGTTCAATACAAATTATAGTCCTTTCATTCACAGATTTTGTGGCATTTTTAATAAATAGGGGATTTATGTTAGCACAACACTCCCGAATGGTGTTCTCTGAATGTTCTTTGTTTGCAAATGGTCTGTGCTTATACACTTTTTATTCCAGATAACCCCTTAGAAAAAAGTCCATTGGAGATAAGTCCGGTGATCTTGGTGGCCAATAATCTTCCCAATCTCGTCCTATCACTTTGCCCCTAAACATCTGACTGAGACACTGTTTCACTTCTACCGTTTGGTGGATCGGTGCCTCGTCAAGCTAATACCACAAATTTCGTCTAACACTTAGAGGCAGATTATCCAAAACTTCAAACAACTGATTCATACTGAAATTTCTGTACATGTCTGCGTTCAAATTTTCTCTAAAAAAATATGGTCCAATTATTTGGTTATGTAATAAACCACACCACACATTTGTCTTGAATGAATTTTGGTCACGGCATTCTTGTACAAAATTTGGAATATTGTTGGACCACCAGCGACAATTTTGGGAACTAACTGTTCCGTTCGACGTGAAAGTGGCCTCGTCTGTCTATAAAATCCTGTAGGGAAATGTGATATCATTTTCTCTCTCACCTTGGAACCAAAATGAAAATCCTACTCGAATATCGAAACCTGTCTTTAAGAGTGTGTATGAACTTTGGCTTATAGGGATGGAAATTATTTTTGTACAAAATTCTTCTCACAGTTTCTCTGCCAACCCCTGTATTTTCACTAATACTCCTAATATTAGTTTTTTCGTTTTCAACAACGCTCAAACAAACATTGAGTTGTTCTTCTTCATTATACCTTATTGGATTATGTGGTTTCTTGAAACGATTGTCCACAGAGCCAGTTTCTTTGAATGTTTTCAATATCCTTCCCATAGTACTAAAGTGAATATTTCTTCCTGGATGCCGGTGATTGAAAATACAAGCAACATCTGGATATAGCACATTCTCACCACATAAAAGAACGATTTCCACTTTGTCTTGTGTGGAAAACATTGTACAAAAAACTTATTTGTGAATTATAAATGTAGGAAAATCTGTACACAAAACAACTAAACGCAATTATTTGGCATTAACCAAAACTAAAAATTTATTTCAAAAGCCTACTAAGGGAAAATTCAATTTTGATTCGATCAATTGTACTATTTTCTTCCCGAGATGTTGCATTAGTCTTGTATTGTTTAAAATCACGAAATTTTATATCATGTTTAGTACAAATCGCTAGAACGAAAGTCTTTTGAATAGTTATGAAACTGTAGGTCATTGTTTAGTTTACAGAAAAGTATGATATTTCGGGTTTGTTTGTAACTGAATTATTGGTCAGAAAAATAATCAAACTGATAAAAATCTATTAAAAAAAGAAATACGAGTGTAATAAGAATGAAGAGAAATTCGTTTATTCGATTACTGATATATTAACGTCCATACTTCGAAAATCCGAATCAGTTTCACAATGAAATGAAAAAACTAGATGAACTTTGCAACAACAAAGACGAATTTCTGGAGGTGCATTTTTTTTTCTGGTAACAAGCCAATATGGATATTTTCTGGACAAGATATGATATTGAATTCTCGTATTCATCAACATTATGGAATTTGAATCATGTTTCGTTCAAATCGCTAGAGCGAAAGATTCGAAAAATTAAAAAAATTGGAAAAAAGTGACAGTAGAGAGTCCAAATTTGAAGCAACTTTTTTTTTGGCATTTTTCGAAATTTCTAAAAAACTGATTTTTTGAGGAATTTCGAGAAACATGTCAAATTTGACGGATTTAGAGTAGCACATGACAAAAGGAAAGAGACTGTTTTTTAATCATTTTTCAAGCACAAACCAACTGCAAGTCAAATTTTCATTATATCTATTAATAATAAAAACTTCCATATGTTGCGAACTTTATGTGTGACACTGTATATTATATAATAAAAGTTCGGATCACTTTCAAGATCACCTAAAAAAATGGGAAACATATGAATCGCCTAAGAACCAAAGGCGATAAATTTCCCCTTGACTAAGATCTTATATAATATGAATTCAAACATGATGGTAAGTAAATATTTGTATTTCAGTTGAGGATAGACAAAGATGGACACTCATACTTTTCAACCCTTGAAATCAAAAATGTCACGGTAGAGGATGCTGGCAAATACAAAGTCACAGCAAAAAATGATTTGGGAGAAAGTAATGCAACAATCAGCCTTAACTTTGACAGTAAGTTTCTTGTGCTTCTGTGTTTGCTTTGTGTGTCCTTTTCTCAGCAAAAATGATCGATAAAATGTTTTATGTTAGGAGTTGCAAAACTGCGAAATAACCCTGGTATTTACTAGAGGAAGCTTGGCTCTAACATGTCAAAAATAGATTAGAGCAAACGAATATCTGATATTTTCTTATTTGCAATCCCTGCCATTGCGACTCAATATCCTCCACAACACAAACAAAATCCCGCATATACACACTGTTCTGAAAAACTTTTTCCCAATACTCAAAAGCAGCAGGTACCTGTAACAGGTTACGGACAAGTAAGTCAGCACTCGTGCACAATACAATGGACTAACCGATGCTTAATCTTAGCTCAGCTTTTAATATGCAGTTTTAACAAATCATTTCTAATAAGTGTACATTATAATGTCCAGGACCCGTTTTGTGTGAATTTAAGCTTACAATAGATAGAAATCATAACTTAATGCGATATATCGCTGATGCGATACCTGGCAGACACAGAGTGGCTGAATTATAAGTTTCAGATGTTTAAGACCCAATGTGAGGAACCCACTACCCGCACCATCAACACTTATTTTTTAACATTTAATACGATTCGAAAGGCCATGTTCTTGCAAATGTGACACTTTTCTTTCAGAGTTGTACCACACAATATCTCACTTAACACTGTTTAATGATTAAAAGCTGAGCTTTTTCTTTTTCGGTAAGCATTGTAAGTTGCGCGAGTGTTGCTGGCTGTCCTGTGTCTTGATAGCCAGTTTAGGACAGTTTCTGCACTAGGCGATGAAGCACCGGTGCCTGAGAAGGAGGGCATCAAGCCAACCTTCACCGAGCGGCCTGTCATCAGGCAGACTGACGATGGCGCGAAAATCACCTTCGAATGTCGCTGCGTCGGAGATCCTAAACCAGAAATTCAGTGGTACGTATGACTTATAGAACTCCCTTAACAACCTACTTATACAATTCATCCAGGTTCCATGGCAAGGAAGAAATCAAGCAGAACAGCAGGTACGCGGTATCTATGGATGTGGATCAAAAACTCTACTATTTGGCACGACTCGAAATTTCTAACGTCAAGAGGAACGACCGTGGAGAATACCGCGCTGTGGCGAAAAATAGACACGGACAAGGCGTGGCTACCATTAACCTCAATTTTGAGGGTACCGAGAAACCTAAGTAAGATAGATTCATTCTCCTCACACAGTTCGTCTAAGGGAATAATTTTTCGCAGAATTCCTGACGGCAAAGCACCTAGATTCCCCAAGAAGCCTACCATCAGGCAGGAAGGAGACGTTCTCATTATGGAATGTCTCCTAGAAGCACACCCAGACCCTGACATAACTTGGTTCCAGAGTGAGAAAAGTATAGCGGACAGTCCGCGAGTTCGCATGCTGAGAAAAACAACTAGCAAAGATACTTATCTTCTTACTTTAGAAATCGCGAATCCAACCCGCGAAGATGGCGGGCATTACAGATGTAATGCGTTCAATGAGTTTGGTGAAAGCAATGCTAATATTGCGTTGAACTTCCAAGGTATGCTGAGCAGAAAAAGCGATCCCAAAAGTCTATATCTGTATTCTGTGTCTGTGAAACGTCTCAATTCCGTAACTCATTTCCACTTTGTTACAGTGCCGTCTTGCCAACCAACACTCTTTCTTCGACCTGTGTTATTGTCATTTTGCATGAGCATGGCCTTTGAATGAACGCCAGTCTCTAGTCCTTTCGTAACTTATTTGTGTTACAGGTGGAGACAGTGCTGACGGTTTTGCACCTTCCTTCATCGAGAAACCTAAAATTATTCCCAATGAGAGTGGCACTCTCATTGCTATGAAATGCAAGTGCAAAGCTAAGCCAAAACCAGATGTTACTTGGTTCCGTGGAACTAGTATTGTTAAAGAAACGTCAAAAACTACAATAAAAGTCGTCAGTATTGAGGAAGATAAATACGAACTGACACTCGAGATCAAGGTAAATAATACACGTAACTATGGTACCTCTAGTTTCAGTTTCGAAGACTCAGGGAAAATTATAACATTCTATCAAGCATAATTTTCCCACATTTATTTTCTAAATTGAAAAAAGGGTAAAAAAGCCAGTGGTAATATCCTGGCACTCAACATGTCTTCCAAATGAAAAGTTTTATATTTTTCATGTAATCCTCAGGATCCCGGTGCAGCCGATGGTGGTACTTACAGGTGCCATGTTAAAAACGAATATGGTGAGAGTAATGCGAATCTTAACTTGAATATTGAAGCCGAGCCAGAGCCTGAAGGAGATGGGCCAACGTTTGTCGAAAAACCGAGAATTACCTCCCACGAGGGAGGTAAACTAGTCATCATGGAGTGCAAAGTTCAAGCTAATCCTAAGCCAGTCATTGTGTGGTATAGGGAAAGTAAAGAAGTTATAGAATCGAGCAAGATTAAGATAAGTATTAAGGAAGTTGAGGAAAGCATATATTACATCAAGCTGGAGTTGAAAGATCCTGGAACGGAGGACTCTGGTTTATACAAATGTAATATAAAGAATGCTCTTGGTGAACTCAATGCTAATCTTACTCTGAATATCGAAATAATTCCTGTTATAAAGGAAAGGCCTAAGGTTATTAAGATTATAAAGAAAAAGACTGTTATTGTAGAATGTAAAGTTCTCAGCAAATTTGCACCAGATTGTACCTGGTTCAAAGAATCGAATGCTGTTAAAGAAGATTCAAGGCATACATATCACGTAGAACAAGTCAAAGACGTAATTTTATACAGTGCATTTACCAAACATTTTTTAGGGCGAATTCGCTATCAAACTAGAAATAAATGACGTTCAGAAAGTAGACAAAGGTATGTATAAATTAGTTGCCAAAAATGAAAAGGGTGAAGCTACTTCACAAACTGTTGAGGTGACCGAATTACCTCCAGAAGAAAAACCCAAGGGTGAGAAGCCAAAGCTCACGAAGTTGACCAACATAGTGAGTTGATAACTTTTTAACTGTCGGAAATAAACTAAACTGTAATATTTCAGATCACAGAGGAAGGAAAATCAGTGGATTTCATCACTTCGTTAAAAATAGAGGACAAAACTGTCAAAATAACGTGGTACAAAAATACTACCATAATTACAGAATCCTCTGAGGTTAGGATTTCTTTCGATGGTACTGTAACGAGACTTAGTATTAGTAAATGCAAAGTATCACATTCCGCTACCTATAAATGTATCGCAAAGAATGAATTTGGTGAAGACGAAATCTCTGCCATTCTCACAGTTAAAGAAAAGAAGGAGGAAGAAGAAGAATCCGAAGAGGAGGAGGAGGTAGATATATAAATATATAAGGAAGAAGAAGAATCCGAAGAGGAGGAGGAAGGTAGATATAAATATATATATATATATATATATAGCATAAACTTCAAGAATTGATCTGTTTGATAAAGTGATTTCCAATTGACAATAGAACTAAGTATATCTGTATTTATTTTTGAATCAGTTTATGAGATTTTTCCCAAACATTTATTTTAGCCAAATTAATCTGAGTGAAAAATATGAATACAACCAAATCAATTTTCAGGAAATCATCGAAGAAAAGAAGGAAGAAAAGAAAGAAGAAAAGAAAGAAGAGAAGAAAGTCGAAAAGAAAATAGAAAAAAAGGAAGAGAAAAAAGAAGAGAAATTGATCATAGATAAGGTAAATTTCTGTTGTAGTTTCAATTTATATATCAGTATCTGAGAGTATATCTGGTTTAATCTCATTAAAATCCCAATTTTAAACAGAAAACGGAAGAGAAGAAAAAGCTCAATGACATCGACAAAAATGAGAAAAAGAAAGAGGTATGTGATGGGTGAATGTGTTGTATGTCTCTATATATGTGTTCTGTCTCTAGGAAACCAAGAGCGTTGACAAAAAAGCCACTAGACGTACATCTGTTCAAAAGGTAAAGTTTAACCCTGTGTATGTATATGAAAACCCTTTCTAACAAAATCATATTCTCGAACAGAACGAGGAGTATAAATCGGAGTCTCGTAGAAGTTCAGTTACACAAAGTGAAGAAAAAATAACACAAGACGGAAAAGTTGTTAGCCGAAAATCGTCTGTCAGTCAAGTTAACGAAGAAACTAAGAGTGATTCTAGACGTAGTTCCTTGATTGACGAAAAGAAAAAGGTATTCCTTTCCATACGCTCATGCTTACGCCAGTCGTTAATTTCTCAGTAGAAATTGACAGGAAAGTACAGAGTAACAAAAAGAATAAAGAGTCTTCAGTCAGTTATATGTTTAATTTTAATGTAATGCCTTCATTGAAAACCCTCAAAAATTTCTGCTGACAAAAGAAAAGATTAAATAACGCTTCCGCTTTAAAAAATCAGTACATGTCTATGAGAACAATATTTCATTTCGCAGATAGTGAAAGATTCTAAAAAGTTGGAAACTACTGAAGAAGTGGTGAGTATTTATTAAAATAAAAAGAATATAATACAAACAAAAATTGAAAATAATCTTTCATTATTGCATATGTTCCGCATAATATTATTCAAATAAAAAATATGGCCGAAAATGTTAATAATAGCTTCGTTCACCAAAACATTATAAATTCTATTAACATATTACATTTCGTACACAGAAAACACCTGAAACTCCAACAAATCACATAGAGGATTCCCTCAAAAAAATCGAATCCAAAAAGAAACCAGAGACCAAACCTGAGATGAAACTCAAGTCTCCTCCACCGAAAACAAAACCTGAACCAGACACAACTAAAATAGAAAACAAAACAACTATAAAAACCACAGAAAAGAAAACAGAAACCACTTCATCACCTAAAAAAGAACCTGAAAAACCACTAGGAAAACTTCAGGACGAGAAAGACTCCAAATTAAAGACACCTAAATCGAAGGAACTTGAACCTGAAAAACCTGTGGTGAAGAAGCCTCAGGATGAAAAGGTGACAACAAAACTAACAACCACAAAAATCAAGGAAGGCGAATCCGAGAAAACTGCGGCTAAGCCACAGGAGGAGAAAATGGTGAAAGAACCTGAGAAACCTGTGGCTAAGCCACAGGAAGAAAAGAAATTACTTACTACCAAACTTACACCTCCCACTGAAAAAACACCGGAACAAAAAACTCCAGAACTTAAGGTTCCAAATCTTGAAGATCGGCGAGCCTCGCTGAAGAAGGTACAAACATTTTAACGAATTCCATTTGCATTCATGTAACTGCATTGTTTGATAACACAAACATGTCGATTGGAAAATGAGCCTTAATCAATGAACCAGCTTGTCTATTATGATGATTAAATGAATGCAAATGCTTCGATGTACCCATTTTATTGCCTTGCCAATGATAATGATACTAGCCAATTCATACAATAAATTTCAAGAAATGAACGATTTGATAGAAATAATTTGCTATGTACGCTTTATAATATAAAACCAACTCGTCGACCTATAGACTGTTATACTAACACAATATTTTTTTCATGTCTTCTTCTTGTGATGTCCAATGGTTTTCGCATACACAGACAGAAGAAAAGCAGCCTGAAAAAGTTGGACTGAAGGTAAGACTTTCCATTGACCCATTTTTATGTTTCCCAATATTAAAGGTTTTCGTCATCGTTGTTTTTCGTTCTTTAAAATAATACTGTTTATTATACAGCCAGAGGAAAAACCAAAGAGGCGATTGCCCCCTAAAGCAGAGATGAAGGATAGTTTCATTGGTATCCAATTGAAACCTGTCAGTAGAGACGGTAAAAAAACTGACAAGTCAAAGCTTGAAGTAGACCTGAAGGTAAAATCTCGACAAAGCCTCTTTCTTCTCTTGTCTTCTTTCTTTTCTTATCTCTCCTTTTGTATTCTCTCTTTCTATATATCTCTTCAGTGTATTCGTTGAACTCTCTATTCATTCATCTGTACTAGAGTATTCATGTAACTAACGTTCTCTTAACTTTCGGAAATAACTCAAGATGCGATAAAACAATTTCTCTATGTGCTACTCCTCTTGTTTATTTCACTTAACAAAACGGGGATGTGAGGAAATGTAATTTTCTTTTCGGTAATCAGTGTTCATCTCCAGTTCTGTAAGAACGCTTCCTTTAACCTATCATTCAGTCTTCCTGTAACTAACATAATTTGGGGTTTTCTCTATCTACCTGATCTACATTTTCCATATATAATTATGTGTAAATTAAAATAAATACTGCTTTTTTGAGCTATGCTTTCCTTTCTCACTATTACGGGGAATCTAAATGGACCTATCCAGTTGAGAACTCTAATAATAATATACATCATAATAAAGAATAAATCATGGATAACGTGATAATAACGTAGTTCATAGAGTTTTAGTGGTTACGGAGAGTTTTGGTTATGTCGGAATTCCAGCTTCTACCTCAAAATTTTGTGGCTCTACCCTCAGAGTTCATCTTCGGTGTACATATGCCTCTTTCTGCGCACATTATCTCAGACGTACCATTTATACTTGCCTCTTTTCTCAAATAATATTTTCCCAAACTTATATGATTTTCAGTTTCTTGAAAGCCCCAGAAGGCCTTGCAGTGTAGAGAACTATTAACAACTGAAAATAATATTTTTCAAGGAAAATGCATCTCGGACTCACTACCAGAATTCACCATGTATCTATGTTTTTCTCATTCGTTTATTCGTTGAGCGTTAACAAAAGCACCAGAGTAGTGAAAACTCTATAGCCTAAAACTGCGTTCTATCTATACTATTTTACTATTTTTCTTCTATCTCTTTCCTCTGCGTTGTCTCATAATGCTGAATTGTGTTCTATGATTAACAGACTCTCCCTGAAGAATATATAATAAATATGATAATTTGCTAGAAAACTGGACAAGAGAAAGAAAAAGTCACCATGAAAAAGACCAAAAAGGAAGATAAACAAGCATACAATGAATGGGAAAACATTCCAGATTACGACAGACCAGTATTGGAGAAATTCGAAAAACACGATAAGGCAGAATATGCTGGCAGGGAAAAAACAAAACTTACTAAGGTAGTTAATATTCTGCTTGAAGCTTCGCATACACCTTTATTATCGGCTTGCTAGAAAAATTTGTATGACGCAATTTGTGGTGGTAAATAGAAAATATTCCCAACATGGTGCCTTTCCATGGCACATTTTCGAGTCTGTTGATTAAAATTCAGCTTTGCTCGCTACCATTTTTTGTCCCAAAAGATTCAAAAATGAATTCGCTTCAGGAAAGACCTAGCATATCGGTTGAAGGAAAAGAAAAGCAACCAGCGCAGGCACTCATATCGGAGCAACCTAGACCAAGCTTGCCTCAAATCAAAACTCCTGATGCTCCAAAAATTGAAGTTAGCAAAGAACGTACTCCTGAGCCAAGGAAACAATCTTTGGAACCCGGATCGGGTCCGGGAAGTAGGAGAGGCTCCCTCATACCTCCAGAGGCTATGGGAAGGCGCGCCAGTCTTATCATCTCTGATGAGGTATACTTCATTTTTAACATAAGCAAGTCTAGACAATTATTTAAATTAGTTATTCCGTTCTCGCAAATAAAATGTCATGTCCAGAATTATAACCATCGAGATTACTTTTTCTCTAGCTGTATATGTGTTCGTGTCCCGTCAGATGTGGATGGATTTTCGTATTTTTTTTCATATTCATGTTTTAACTTTGTGTCTTAGGAACGTAGGAAACTGAGACCAGGAGAGGTTTTGGAGGAGAAAAAGGTAACCACCAGTATGAATTACAGCATTCGCCTGGCCTTCTCTAATTTTTATTCACTATTATATGAATATGCGTCCGAACAAATTTATTTTAGGAAGCTTTCACTGTTGCAACTCTGTAACATATGAAAATCAAAAGATATGGTGTTCAAAATGCATTGTAATGTTTGCACAACATTATTTTCATTTTCCATTCCGTAAAAACATGCATTGATGCAAAATATGTTACAGAGTTAATTTACTGAGAACTGAATGATAGCCACACAAAAGCTCGGGAAATTGCACCAACACTAATGCATTTTTTGTGGCGCATCAACTTGAAAACGTCTCGCATGAATTATTGCAGTGCACCAGCAAGTCAGCAGCCACCACCACTTATGTAGCAGAGCATCGAGTATATATACACTGTTCGCTGATTATTATCTCAATAGTTTTTATGAAATTTTTAAATAGTATGTTATGCCCACAGGGAGGAAAATTGCGTCCTGGGGAAGTTCTTGAACCAAAGGTGAGGTTTGTGTTGAACACACAAAACTGACCTGGCGGTACAAACAATTTAACCGAATGAATTTTTATTTTGCTTCTTTTTTTATTTTTTCGTTGATTAAGTTTTTTTTATTTAAGACGAAACTCGGAAAACGTCCGGGAGTTTTGGAGGATAAACAGGTTAGCGCGGATTTTCAAGTCTGTCGAGTTCAGAAACGTCAATAATATCTACATGTTTGTGTCTAACTTAGATGCAGAATAGAAAAGAGTTTTCTTCATTCGTGTCGGTTTTCTGATAAACTGTTTTAATTTATATGTATAGATTAGTCAAAATGTGAATAATTTCTTCTTCTCGTTATATGTTTAGAGATCAGCTGAAGAAAAGAGTACAGGGATATCAGTTCTTCCTTTCATTTGTGATATTTCATACATTCCTTTCTAAGAATGTCTCCTTCATTAAACAGTTCATTGTTTTATTCCTTCTATTACATAACATATTTGAATTTTCTGTACAATCTTCAGCATCTCCCAGCGTTTTTTTTTTAATTTTTTGTTCTCTCAAACTTGTGTGCTAATCGAGTGTTTGCAAGGAATTTATTGAATAATCTACTCTAGAATAGAATAAATTAGAATAGAATTAATTTAAATTACATATAATGACATATAGCATTTATATGTATATCTTTCTGTGTATATACTCGCAATATAAAAACGCCCGCTTGGCTGAAAATTAACCACGAAGCGCTTTGAAATAAAAAACGCAATTTTCGATTGGAATGCTCATATTAAAATCTGCTCATTACGAATGAAAATACAATACTTATTCCTTCGCAAAGGAAACATTTCTGAAAAATAAATTTCAATATAGCGCCGCCGCCCTAGTTCAGATGTAAGAAGGCCAAGTTTAGCAGAACTTGAGGACCTTGTCAATAAACCATCTACTCCTTTGAAACCATCGGGTCCCAGAGGGGCAGCCCCAAGTATTGTGGACGTCCAAGAGAACTACTCTTCAGTGGAAGGTTGGAAAGTGATTCTTGTTGTTGGAACTCCATGCCACAGTTGTTTGTCTTGTTTTCAGATCAAACCGCATATATTACTATACAAGTGGAAGGTGACCCTGCACCTACCTTCAAATTTTATAAGGTAAATATAAGCAATCGTAAATGAAACTAATTTATATACATTGGGCCTCTTGTCTTAGAATCCGTGATTTGCGGAGCACGGTAGTTTTAACCTATATTTTATGTTGATTTTAACAGGGTATGACTGAAATCATCGAAGGGGGTCGTTTCAAATATGTAACAGAAGGAGAAATGAATCTAATTACATTATGTATAAGAAAAGTAAAACCGAATGATGAAGGGCAATATAGGGTAGTTGTATCCAACATCCACGGTGAAGATAGTGCTGAAATGATGTTGTACGTTTCTGGTACGTTGAAAAACTTATATTTCTTATGAGTGAAATATTATGAAACATTGTTGAATTTCAGGCGCTGGTGGTTTGGACTTCCGATCCATGCTTATCAAAAGGAAGTATGCCAAATGGGACAAAGATAAGGGGGATCCAGATTGGGGTGATCTCAAAGAGACTGAAAAACCACTTCCCGCGCTAAAGAAAGTAGAAAAGGTGAGCCTCTCTAGAGTTTTTGAAAGATTAAGATGGCTAGCGACCAATCAAAGTAAAAAACTATTTCATGTATACATATATGCCAATAAATATGATTTACTGCACATTCTCAATTATTCCACTTATATGTGTGTGCAGTTCTACCTATATTGGATAAACGCATTGATCCAAAATTTGGGCGGCAAAAAATATTCAAATTTGATTTGAAGGCAATAACGTCTTCAAAGATCTGTGCTTGCTTCCATTTCTTATTTGTGGAAGAATAAATACTATGAACATATTTTTGATTTCGGACATCCTGACACAACTCATCAAAAACATGATGAAATAATTAGCAATATAATAAATTGATCAGAAGGGTGGAATGTAAATGAGTATTTCACACATTGACATCAAGATGTCATTATGCTAAAAATCATTCGAGGTTTCAATCAAGCGGGCGTGAAAAAAATATATGATGCCTTTTTGTTAAACAAAATTTACAGGAATATATCCACGAATACTTTTTAACGAATTATTGGAAAATGTTCCCATGAAATCTTGAGAATATCTGATAATATCCTCCATTCGGCGAAGAAAAACCTTTGAAGCACTCGTGATAATTTTGGAGATACGCCTCTCTGAAGGGTAATAAATGTTTTTTCCTTTTGTTTTCGCAGTTAGACCTTCCAAAATATATTTTTCTCGTTATTTATGTCATCTATAAGCTTCAATTCAAGGCTTCACCTCTGTTTTGGAAGTACGAGATAAATAAACTTTGGTGGTTCATAATTTATGTAGGATCTGAATTCAAGGCATCCAAAAAGCACTTTATTGATCCTTTTAAGGCTTTATTTCCGAAAATATTTGAGCTTGCCAGAATTTCAGACTCATGTTATGAGGACCAAAACTGCAATCACAAGTTTTTTTTCTGTCGAGGTGAATCCAATTATCAGATATATAATCGGTTATTCTCAACTGTGTGCAACAATAATTCCATGAAAAGTAAATAACCACAAAACATATCATGGAACACACTGAGACTGGCTCATACAACCAGTCCCTTATCCCCATCTAACATCAAAGAACAAATCCTAATGAATTTGGAGTCCCAGGTGAAGAATAACCGAAATATCCAATTTGGCCTCTTCGAATTCGGGACATTCGAAAGCTTCTTGCATGTTCCAATGAATAAAATAGGTTGACTCTTCGTGGTAGTCTATTCTTTAGCTGTAGTTTTCTTTTTATAGAATCCAGTCTCATCAAGAAGGCCTTCTTTGGCTGAGTTAATTCCAGATTGGCCCATTCTGCACCACTTTGAAAAAAAGGAGGTTGGATGAAATAGTCCGCTCTTTTTAATGTTTATTTTGTATCTGTCTGCACGCCACCCTTTCTCTTGTACATACTGTTTTTATCCATTGATGCAAAAGGGCTCCTCTGCGAAATTATGGGATGCTGGTTTACTCTTCGCGATTTTCAGTTATTATAGATTTATAACACTTTCACCGAATCAGGGTACATATTTTTTGGCATCCTCGAAAAACAATATCTTTTATTGCTTGATAAGTAAAATTATGAAAATACACTTTTTCAATCAGAAAAATAAGCCAGCATTTCGTTTCTGTTTTCTTAGGTCAGACCATAAGATGATGTAGAATGAATATACTTACAATAATTCAGAGAATCTCAATGAATACGATTAGAGAGATGTTAACAGCACTCTGAAATCGAATGAAGTAGTTTTTATTTTATTTTTTACCCGGTTTTTCACCAAGATAACCAGATATTTTGCAGAAATATTTGGAAGTGCAAAAACCATTGTGCTGGTTTTTGTGAAAGATATTTCATTCTGTATCACTTCTGGTGAAGACAATCTTATTTTTTGCAGTCGAGCCTTCCGCACAAACTTTTTTTGGAAACCTCAATTCCTAAATATATAATATAACATCTCTCCCTTCGACTAGAATATACCCTCGTGATTGTTGTTGTGCACTGCTGGGTCCGCTCCTACAATATATGTATGTACATATTGATGTTCTCACAGATTTTTTCCAGTCAGGTTTTTGAAAACGACTACAATTTTTTCACAGCTGAATCAACACGTAATCATGTTTTTCCTGTACATAGTATTAATACATTGGCTATTATTCTTCCATGAATTCGAATCAATGATGGTTTTGATTTTTGTAGAAACAAGAAAGTTTCCTAAGACCTCTGGTTGATCAATATGCTAAAGAAGGGAAGGATAAGAAAGTTGTTTTCGAGGCAAATTTCTCAAAGAACAACTGCAAACCCAAATGGCTTTTCAGGAAAGATGTGAGTATTGCAGAATAGGCAAATCAAAAATTCTACTAAAATATTCAAATACTTCAAATTAGAATAGTTATATTCTGTCACAAGGCCCACTCGATTTTCATATGTTTGTTTCTGAATATTATATTTTAATCTTTTTTCACCTTTCTCATATGATTTCAATTTTAGGAATTATTTCCTGGTTCTAAATATAAATTCAAAAACGAAGGTGACATGTATCAATTAATAATATCCAATCCGAAAGTTGAGGATACTGGAAAATACACCATTGAAATCGGAGGAGTCCATTGTACTGCCTTCCTGACAGTTGACGAGCCAGATCCATCTTATACATTCACCAAACAATTGAAGAAAAAATACGACGGTTATACCAAACACGAAGTTGAGTTAGCCTGTACAGTCAGTAGTAGTTTAGCTATTGTCGGCTGGTACAGAGACAACAAAAAATTGGAAGATGGTGACAAGTACAGTATTTCTAAGGATATCAATGGCGTATGTCGGTTAACTATTAAGGATGCTCGATTTGAAGATGCCGGCGAATATACTTGTAAGCTGGAAAAACAAACCGAGAAGACAACTACCACAGTTAATATAGTAGAATATCCTTACAAATTCGTCAAGGTACTCAAACACCAACAACATGTCGAAAAAGAAAATATAACCCTTCTATGCGAGCTCAACGACGCAGGGGGTGATGTAAAATGGTTCAAGGGTGAACAAGAAATCAAACCAGATAAAAGACTGGTGATCAGCAAGGATGGGCGTAAACGTAAACTGGTGATCAAAGATGCTAAAGTCACCGACGCTGGTATGTACTATTGTACGACGAATGCCGACAAAACAGAAGCCGAGATCATCGTCAACTACTTGAATCGATTCAACAAAAAACTCAAAGACACGGTTGCCGTGGAGCGCGAAAAACTCGTGTTGGACATAGAATTGCAAGATCAAACTGCACCAGCAGAGTGGAGTTTCAACGGTAAACCTATCGTCCCATCTGACAGAATCGAAATCAAAAACTTAGGAGGAGGTAAGCACCAGCTGGTGTTCAATTCTCTTGAATTGGAAGACGATGGAGAAATAAAATGTGAGTCTGGAAAGTTGGAGTCGTCTATGAAACTTTCAGTTAAAAAGGGAGAAAGTAAGCCCGTCATAGACTTCCCTTCTAACTTTGAAGCACCTATTAGTAGGCCTATCGTTCTTGAAGTTCCATATAAAAGTGAGTAGGTGATAAACAAATGATGAAAGTTTTGAAAATTATTTCATTTGCAGTTGATGGAACGAGGCAAACACCTCTCGAAGCTAAGCTTATCAAAGACGGAAAGGTACTTCCTCTCAAGGACGTTGAAGTTATAATTACCGATGATAAAGTGACTTTCAAAATAAAAAAACCGACTAGAGATCAGTCTGGTCCTTATCAGATAAAACTGTCGAACGGACAGGGTGAAGATGTCAAAGATGTGAAAATAACAATGCAAGATGTACCGTCTCCTCCGAATGATGTTAACGTAAAAGACGTATTTCAGGATAATTGTACGGTGGTATGGAAACAACCTACAGATGAAGGTGGTTCTCCACTATTGCACTATGTGGTGGAAAGACAAGATATAAGTCTCAAAGGTAAGTCTTAGATCTTACAAGTGAGATTTTCGGTGTCTAAACCTTTCCTCTATCTTCAATTGCAGCTGGTTGGGAAAACGTTGGTCAAGTTAAAGCAAATGAGCCTACAACTTTAAAAGTTTTGGGTCTGATTCCAAAGAAGGAATACAAGTTCAGAATTCGAGCTGTAAATCAGTTAGGATCGAGTGAACCAGCGTTGTTTGGTAAACCAGTATTAGCTAAAGATCCTTGGGGTAAGTTCCTCTATACTTGTATCGAATAATTTGTATTCAGATATAGAACTATTTTGGGACACTATCCCAAAAAACATAACATGTTTCAAAACTATCCAAAATATTTCTATATCTCAGTCGTGCGGGTATTCACGTTGGATGTAACCAGTGTTGCTAACCTTTGTGAAAGGATTTCAATGAGACATAATCCAAAAGTCTTCCTGTTTATGTTCGTCAATCTGAAGTTGTTTTGTGACAGTATTCGTTGTTGACAACAAAACTTAAAACAATATATGTTGTGGAATTGTCACTTTGACTGTATTGATCCTCATGACTGATGACAAACTTGAACTTATAGATTTATGAAATTTTATTTCATATTTACATGAAACAACTTTTAAATATTTCACACCAAGCGCTTCTCTTGTATTCCGAATATATTATTATGAAATTAAAAAACATACAAACACTTCATACAATGAGTAGGTATGCAAAAATTCCTCACTAATTTATTTTCAGAAAAAATGTGTTCAATTCAATATTTTCCTCCGAAATTTGTTTTCCAGAATGTTTGGATAACCAAATGGGCCAAGCTTTCATTCATTTATTATTGATTTCTGGAGTTATATGGAACTTCTTTTTTGAATATTAAACTCGAACGGTTAAGTTTTACGCAAAAATTGTGTGATCTGCCAATTTGATTCAAGCCCATGAAAAAAAAAATCAGCAACACCCTGTAATTCGAAAGACAATTTGAGAAATTCAATTGATTCCCATTACCGGAAGCGTGTTCACTATATAAAGAGGTAATTTGAAATTATTTTTAGGTTTCTGAAAAATAATTTTTAAATGAAGCTACCGAGTCCCTAACATATTGCTTTCCTTCAGAAAGATAAAATAAATGTCACTTATCAATATACCCCAATGGACGCGCAAAAACAATTTATTTAGATATCCGTACAAAACTCTCCGGACCCTCCAGCTTGGATTCAAATACTATGTATAAATTCAGTGAAGTATCTAGGGGTTCAATCCCCACGTGCTACCCAGAAAGCCGAATTTACTTGGAATCTGAAATAACCCCAAGGTATTTGGCCGATCATCTGTATTGAAGGGACCTTCTTGCGTTTTCTGTAAAGATTACCAGTTATGATTTATCTGGGTTGACACCCAGTCCCATGAAGTGACTAGTCTTCCATTCCATTGACCACTCCTTCCAAGGCTGGTCTTCTGGTTGTCGATAAGGATAGCTATGTTATCCGCGTAAGCCTAAGTATAATAGTCCATCTTGTTTATTATTGCAAATGGGCCATCCACCACTATACCCCACAGTATTAGGAATAAAACTCCATCTTGAGGGCAGCCCTTAGGGGGTATGGCCTCACAGCTCTAAGCGTTGCTCTAGCTATTCTTCGAGGGAGCATTGCGTGAATTCCACTTCCAACGTTACTCCCGAGTCCCTGGCTGAGACTTTGTTGAGTCTAAATACCTCTGATGTATTACTGATCCTCTAGTAATAGGCCCTTCGAAAGTTCCTATGTGCGTTACGTATGACCTTTCTATACTCCCATTGAGCCAACGTCTTCACAGTGTGATGGGTTGCTCGATTCGTTTAGTTATGTTAGGCAGTTTTCGGACATTTTAAGTTTTGGGACTCTACATGCAAAATTCACCATGGCGTTTTGCCTTCCTGGTTTGCCTTTTCTGAGACATTTATTTTTTGCTCCTTAGCCTTCTCCGCAAAAGGATCGTAAAGGCACTTATGTGCTAAATATTGGCTTGGAGAATGCAAGGGGCTCAGAGAACAGATAGAGGAGGCCGCCATGGGGTAGTTTAGTGGTCCTTCTTTTTTGCTGGTGGGTTTCGCTTTTGCCATGACCTCCCCTCTCCTGACTGGACTCTGTGGGGAGGTAACCTCGGCCGTCCATGAGGATGATCTCATCCTCATCGGTGGAGTCTTGATTAACTTCCATCGATTCTATAGAAGATTGACATTGGATATCTTTGGTGGGAATTGATTCATCCGCAACGAAGTCTTTTGCAGCCTCCGTCTCTTGGCTCTCCACTATTGGACAACGGTTCTGAACCTTTATGGATCAATCAAAATAATATTTTTCCTTCCCAGGATCCAATGTTATTAGCTCTCTGAGAAGCCATTATCTGGTCCCTGCGTTTCCAGCAGTGATCCGCACCTGCCCAATGGGTGTTCCTATTATTGCCATCAACATGGCATCTATGAACTGTGTTGGCTGGTTCTCCATGGAGGCTATATTGGTTTGGTACTCGCGGGAGATGACCCGTTAGGGCTTGATTTTCAGATATTACCTGGGAATAGCTTGTTAAGCTCTATCCTCTCACCTTTTCCAATGTTTGGTGCCCCGATGTGGCTGTCGTTATTGACTGTGGGCCGGAGGTGGATTGAGGAGGTCCTGAGTTCTCCGTAGTGGAGCCAATCGGAACAAAAGGCGCAAACTCCATGAAGGAGCCTGCTGGGGTATGGGGATAGGTGGGCACCGAAGTTAGCCCAGAAGTCGGAGTACTGGTGTTCCCCTTAGAACAGCCCATCAGTATGTATGGAGCCATGGAAACCATGTAGAAGATCCCTCTTCCTTGGATGGAAAGATGGAGAGTGAAGCCCACAGCGTGGACTGGGTGGTGGTCGGAGAGGTTGAGATTTGGCTCTGTCGATTTTTTGTTTGTTATTTTTCTGTTCTGAATCCATGTGATTCGTGATAGTATGGAGGAGGGAAACTGTAACCATAAGTGGTAACCCTTATACGTATGTATGGCCAATGGAACTGGGTGCACCAGGTTTGCAGAGTCCTATCGCTAGTTGTCGAGTTCACCTCGACCCTTCATCCCTTCAGTGCGCTCAATTCTTGTAATTAGAATTAGGATTACTTCATCATGCTACGCGGGCGGTAACCAGGACTCCCGTGTCCCTGGAGACTAGTTGCGCCCCACATGTCGTCAAAAGCGGTTTACGGTTTGAGACGTAAACTGGTAGTTATCGCAAAGGAAAGAGGAAGAGGTTTTTGGGCTCTCGCACCCTAGTTATAACTACCACTAGCCCAGGTCCCGGTGTTCACCCCATCCGCCACCTAGGAACCCTACAAATGATTCCCATCGCCACTCTTTTTGCTCAGAAATCCCACTTTCAAATAATTTTGAAATAATTTACTAGCTATCATAACTTGTGAAGGCGTTTCCAAATCAGTTGAGGATCGAATTCCACAATTTTGAACCTCGATAGAGACCTAGATGTTGGAATTTTCATAGATTCTCAACACATCTTTGTTATGACAATCTATTGAAAACTGGTGCATTTACTTGGTTGGGGATTGTAGAATTTTTTGAGGAAAATTGAAAAAAATTATCGAAATATAATAATTAACGCCAGTCACTGCAGAAAGTTTCGATTCCATTTCTTATATAAACTCGAAACGAAACTCCTATTTATTTTAGAAACGACAATTTTGGTCGATTCCTCCGAAGAAAAAACTACGTTGAATGGTTAGCAACAATGGTTAGCAACAATGATTTTCATAACCCAGACTCATTTCAGATGAAGCAAGTAAACCTAAGGATGTACAAGTCGTTGATTGGGACGTAGACCATGCTGATTTGACTTGGGTCAAACCTGATAGCGATGGTGGTGCTCCAATCACAGGGTACGTAATAGAGTTCAAGGAAAAATTCGCCAAGGATTGGAAAAAAGGGATTGAAGTACCGAGTGATCAGTTCAAAGGTACCGTGCCAAACCTAAAAGAGAATAGCACGTACGAATTCAGAGTTCGTGCTATAAACAAGGCTGGCCCTGGTGAACCTAGCGACCCGACCAAACCAATCATCGCCAAGTGTAGGTTTGTTAAACCATTCATTATTGGCAACGATTTGAACAATATAATCGTAAAGAAAGGACAACCGGAAGGCAATGGTTCTTGGTAAAAAAGAAATCAAACCCGACATAGAGGAACGTATTACCATCGACAAATATGAACGAAATACTATAATCACAGTACGAAGATGTACAAGAGCCGACAGTGGCAAATATCGATTGGTACTAACCAACAGTTCTGGCACTTGCGAAGGAATAGCTGAAGTCATTGTTTTGGACAAACCCACACCACCGAAGGGCCTCAAAGTAGAAGAAATTCGTGCCGATCATGTGACTGTGAAATGGCAGAAGCCAGAAGATATTGGTGGTACAGAGCTCACGGGGTACGTCCTCGAAAAAATGGATATGGATACTGGTCGATGGATTCCTGCTGGAGAAGTGGGGCCCAATGACGATACCTTCACATTCAAGAACTTGACCCCGAAGAAGAAATACAAGTTCAGAGTAAGAGCGAAAAATAAGGAAGGCGAATCAGAACCTCTTGAAACAGATGATTTCATTCTGGCTAAGAACCCATACGACGAACCTGAGAAACCAGGAAAACCCGATATCATCGATTATGATAATAAGAGCGTTACACTGAAATGGGCCAAGCCTGACAGTGATGGAGGTCGTCCGATTACTCATTATACAGTAGAAATGAAAGACAAGTTTGCTGTTGATTGGAGTGAAGTAGCCAAAACAGAGGATTCCACTCCTGAAATACTAGTACCAGGTCTGAAAGAAAATATGGTTTATCAATTCCGTGTAAGGGCTCACAATAAAGCGGGAGCTAGTGTACCCTCCGAACCTACAGGCAATCACCTCTGCAAACACAGGAACTGTAAGGATTTATTGTTTGATTTGTTTGACAATAATTTTTCACTGGATTCAAATAGTTTTTCACTAATAGTTTTTGCAAAGCACACACAAATATTCATTCACAGTATACACTTCAGCCCATTTTTCAGCTTAACAAAATTCAATTCTTGTCAGCATCATTCTATAATGTTTTTATCCTAGGTCATTCTTGAGTAAAAAGTTAAATGTGTTGGCGACTCTACAACTTGAAGTTCAATCTAGCTATTGAAAATGCAGGGCATAGTGTCTACAAAAAGTATGGTTTGTGTGATTTTTTTACTTGGTTATTTTCAGGTTTTTCATCAAGTTTAAGTATATTTTTTGTCTTACGTTTTTGTGAAATATTTCTGGAATTGTGACGTTTCAGCATATTGTACAGATCCTAGTATTAGCTGAAAAATAAATGTATTTAAGCTTAGGGTGGACTACTTTTATTTTGCAGTGAAACCACGGATCGACCGTGAAACATTTAAGTCTATTACGATTAAGGCGGGCCGTACTCACAAATGGGCGGTGGACTTCATGGGTGAACCACCACCGACAGTCAAGTGGGTATGGAGAGATGACATTCCATTGACAAACAGTGAACGCATCAAAATCGAAAATATCGACTATCACACTGACTTCACAATTACAAATGCCGTCCGAAAAGATTCAGGAAAGTATACACTTATCGTTGAAAATTGTAACGGAAAAGACACAGAAACTGTTGAGTTGAATGTACTCAGCAAACCAGCAGCTCCGAAGGGACCTTTAGTTGTATCTGATGTGACTGCAGAGAAAGCTAAGGTCAGCTGGCAAAAACCTGAAGACGATGGAGGAAGTCCAGTGAAAGAATACGAAATCGAAAAGATGGATATGGCCACTGGAAAATGGGTACGCGTCGGTCGCTTACCAGCTGACAGAATGTCACCCGACGGTAAAGGTGAATTTGAAGTTACCGGACTCGTTCCGGGATCTGAATATAAATTCAGAGTAACCGCAGTTAATAATGAAGGCGATTCAGAACCACTAGTTTCTGACAAACCTACTCTGGCCAAAAATCCATTCGGTATGTGATCGATAGATAAATTTGGTGAGACAGAGGAAATAACACTTTGTTTTCAGATGAACCAGGCAAACCTGGCACTCCTGAAATAGTGGACTACGACAACAAAGGTGTCAATCTTAAATGGACACCACCAACAAATGATGGCGGAGCTCCAATAGAGAAGTACATAATTGAGAAAAAGGACAAATACAAGCCAGACTGGGAAAAAGCCATCGAGGTTCCTGCAGATAAGCTGGAAGCTCGTGTGGAAGATCTGAAAGAACGTGGTGAATATCAATTTAGAGTTGTTGCCGTTAACAAAGCTGGTCCTGGAAAACCTTCAGATGCATCCAAAATGCAAATAATCAAACATAGAGCACGTAAGTTCCAGAATTTCGTAATGAAATTCCCAATATTTTATGATCTTATTGATCTTCATTGATGTTTTTCAGTTAAACCAAGAATTGATAGAACTAATCTCAAACCAATTATCGTACGTGCTGGAAAACCGATCAAATACGATGTCGACGTCAAAGGTGAACCTGCTCCAACATGCACATGGTTCCATATTGACAAAGAAGTCAGTTCTGAAGGAAACATCGAAATTGTTAATGTTGACTATAACACCAAAATAAGCATAACGAATTCAGTAAGAAAGAATACCGGTGTTTATAAAATAAAAGCTGTGAACGAACATGGTTCTGATGAAGCTGAAGTTGAAATCACAGTACTCTCTTCACCATCCAAACCGAAGGGACCTCTGAAAGTTACTGATGTCACCAAAGGAGGTTGTAAACTCAAATGGGATAAACCAGAAGATGATGGTGGTAAACCGGTAACAGGTTATGTAGTAGAAAAGCTTGATAAGCAAACAGGACGTTGGGTGCCTGTGGGAAGAACGAATGATACTGAAATGGACGTTAAAGGACTCCAGGAAGGACATGAGTACGACTTCCGGGTTAAAGCTGTTAACGACGAAGGTGAGTCTGAGCCTTTGGAAACAGAGGAATCCATTATAGCCAAAAATCCATTCGATATACCTGGAAAACCTGGAACACCAGAAATTGTTGATTGGGATGCTGATCGCGTTGACTTGAAATGGACAGCACCCAAAAATACAGGTGGAGCACCCATTACGGGATATGTTATCGAGAAGAAAGAGAAGTTCTCAACATCTTGGGATGAGATTCTTACGACAGATGTGAGTATAACTAACATACCCCTGAATAAATCGAAACTCATAACTCAATTTTCAGACGCCTTCCTGTGATGCCCTCGTTACTGGCCTCAAAGAAGGAAATACCTACCAGTTCCGCGTTCGTGCTGTTAACAAAGCTGGACCTGGTGAACCGTCAGATGCTACTGGTCAACATGTTGCTAAGCCAAGGCATTGTGAGTACTTTGGAATTGATAATGAGACTCAATTTATATCATATCTATTTTTCAGTGCGACCACAAATCAATCGTGAAAAACTGCACACTGTTAAAGTTCGCGCTGGACAACTTGTCAAGTTTGACGTTGATGTTAAAGGTGAACCCCCACCGGTATGCACGTGGAGTTTTGCGCATAAACCATTGGAAACTGGTGGTAATATCAAAATCGAAAATGAAGACTACAACACAAAAATCACACTTTCTGATACCAAGAGAAAAGATACTGGAACATATACAATCAGAGCTGAGAACGCTTCTGGATTTGATGAAGCACCTGTAGAGGTGATCATTTTAGACAAGCCAGGAAAACCTGAAGGGCCACTAGAAGTTAGTGACGTCCACAAAGAGGGTTGTAAACTCAAGTGGAACAAGCCTAAAGATGATGGAGGTCTACCAATTTCTGGATATGTAGTTGAAAAACAAGATACTGCCACTGGACGTTGGGTTCCAGCGGGTTTCGTGGATGCTGATAAAACTGACCTAGAAGTGAGTGGGCTCGACCCCAACAAAAAGTATAACTTCAGAGTTAAAGCTATTAATGAAGAAGGTGAATCAGAACCTCTGGAAACTGACACATCAATCTTAGCGAAGAACCCGTACGATGTATCCGCACCTCCTGGCCTACCAGAGATTGTCGATTGGGATGAACATTCTGTTAAATTGAAATGGGAAAAACCAGTCAGAGATGGCGGTGCACCAATTACTGGATACGTCATCGAAGCCATGGACAAGTTTGGAGGGCAATTCGTAAAAGTAGCAGAGGTAGGACCACAGTGTACCGGTACCGTGCCCAAACTTGAAGAAGGAAACCAATACAAGTTCAGGGTTCGTGCTGTGAACAAAGCTGGACAATCTGAACCGTCCGAGCAGACAAACTGGCATACCGCTAAAGCTCGATTCCGTAAGTTCATTAATAAAGTAATTAATTTATTCTTCACATTAAATAACGCATCTCGTTATTATCAAAAGTTCTGAGATAAACTAAGACATTTTTCTTTTTGTACAGTTATCTACTCTAGCTTCTGAGCGTTACATTCCTTCCATGATTTTTCAGCTCATTTGTCAGGAAAACAATTTGACTTATTTATTTAAATTTCAGTCAAACCACTTATCGACCGTACCAACTTAAAGGCACTATCGGTAAAATCTGGACTGTCAATAAGTTTAGACGTCAATATTCAAGGTGAACCACCACCGACAGTAACATGGTTGTTCAATGGACAGGAGATAACGTCATCGGAGGAAATCAGAATTGACAATATTGACTACAATACCAAGTTCTTCGTATTGCGTGCTAAAAGGGTACAATCTGGAAAATACACGATTATTGCCAAAAACGAAGTTGGAGAAGATCAAGCCGATATTGAAATTTCGGTTCTTGGCAAGCCATCTTCTCCGAAAGGACCACTTGATATATCTGATGTTACTAAACATGGATGCAAACTGAAGTGGAAGAAACCCGATGATGATGGTGGAACCCCGATCGACCACTACGAAATCGAAAAACTCGATCCACTCACTGGACAATGGATAACATGTGGAAGAAGCTCGGAACCAGAAGCTAACATAACTGGTTTGCAGGAAGGCAAGCCTTATAAATTCAGAGTGAAAGCAGTTAACAAAGAAGGGGAGTCTGAGCCTCTCGAAACCGATAAAACTATTATTGCCAAAAATCCATTCGGTAAGTACATTTCGCTTGTTTGAATGATGATGGCTGGAGAAGAGATTAACTAACACTCTTCTTTTTTTTCAGATGAACCTGGCAAACCCGGCAGACCAGAGCCCAAAGATTGGGACAAAGACTTCGTGGAGCTTGCTTGGAAGCCACCAGTTAGCGATGGAGGAGCTCCAATTGAGAAGTATATCATTCAAATGCACGATAAAGCGGGTCGTGGATGGATTGATGCTGCCTCTGTTCCTGGAGATAGGAACAGCGGAAGAGTGGAAAACGTTGAAGAAGGACATGAATACGAATTCCGTATAGTAGCAGTCAATAAAGCAGGACCTAGCGAGCCCAGTGATCCATCCAAACCAGTAATCGCCAAACCAAGATTCTGTAAGAAACACATGAAATGATCTACTCATCCAAATCTAATGTTAATATTTTTTACAGTGGCTCCTAAAATTGATCGCAAAAACTTAGGTAAAAAAGTATTACGCACAGGACAGTTATTACGTTTGGAAGCTGATGTCAAAGGAGAGCCTGCTCCAGTGGTTACTTGGACACAAAAAGAACAAACATTGAGAAGCAACGACAGACTCAAAATTGATGACGAGGAATATCACACCAGCTTCGTATTAATGAAAGTTAAGAGGAGTGACACAGGAATTTACACCGTCACTGCTAAAAATGATTCCGGTGTAGATAGCGTTGATGTTGAAATTCAAGTTATTGGAAAGCCCTCCAAACCGAAAGGCCCACTTCAGGTATCTGATGTTACTGCAGAAGGATGCAAGCTCAAATGGGAAGCACCTGAAGATGATGGTGGTGAGCCAATTACAGGATATTTGGTAGAACGTATGGACGTTGAAACTGGAAGATGGGTTCCAGTGACTACAACAAAAACACCAGAAGCCGATGTTACAGGACTAAACGAAGGAAAAGATTATCAGTTCAGAGTAAAAGCTATCAATTCAGAGGGAGAATCTGAACCACTGGTAACAGAAATTCCAACTACGGCAAAGAATCCGTATACTGAGCCAGACACTCCTGGAAAACCAGAACTGAAGGACTGGTCGAAAAATCACGCCGATCTCAAATGGGCTCCACCCAAAAACGATGGTGGTGCGCCAGTAGAGAAGTATATCATTGAGAAAAAGGATCCGGTTACTGGTAAATGGCAGAAGGCTGTAGAAGTTCCTGGTAATAAAACAGAAGCCAAAGTTCCCGATTTACAAGAGGGTCAGAAGTACCAATTTCGAGTGAAGGCTGTCAATAAAGGAGGTGAGAGCAAACCATCACCTCCATCGGAAACTATAACAGCCAAAGATAGGTTTGTACCACCTAAAATCGATCGTACCAACCTCAAAGACCTAACTGTAAGAGCAGGTCAGCACATCAGGTTGGATGTTAAGGTTAGTGGTGAGCCTCCACCGACCAAGACATGGTTCCTCAATAAGGCTCGTATTGAAAAACGTGACGATATCAATGTTGATATAGAGGACTACAGAACCAAATTAGTAATAGGAGTAGCAAAGAGAGAGCACACCGGCACTCTTGTTCTCAAAGCAGAAAATGATTCAGGACGAGATGAAGCCAGTATTGAAATCAAGGTATTAGATAAACCATCCAAACCGGAAGGTCCGCTCAAGATCAGCGATGTACACAAAGAGGGATGTACTCTCAAATGGAACCCACCCCAGGATGACGGTGGTGTGCCAATTGAGTATTATGCTGTCGAGAAACTAGATACTTCTACAGGACGCTGGGTACCAGCTGGTCGTTCGAAAGAACCAAAGATCGAATTAAACAACTTAGAACCAGGTCAGGAATACAAATTCAGAGTATCAGCCGTCAATGCAGAAGGAGAATCAGAGCCTTTGGAAGCTGAACAAACTATTGTCGCCAAGAATCCATTCGATGAACCGGGAGCTCCTGGTACACCAGAAGTAACTGATTGGGATAAGGACCGTGTTGACCTAAGATGGGCTCCACCTGAAAACGATGGTGGATCTCCAATCACAGGGTATATAATCGAGAAGAGAGAAAAGGGCTCCCCTAAATGGGTGAAGGCAGGTGAAACTGGTCCATATGAAACAAAAGGAACTGCCGATAATTTAGACGAAGGCACTGAATATGAATTCAGAGTAAGAGCTGTTAATGCTGCAGGTCCCGGCGAACCCAGTCAAACATCCAAATCTGTCATAACGAAGCCCCGAAGATGTGAGTAACCCAATGAAAGAATTCAATCAGATCGATCCTACTGTATTTCTTTTTCAGTGGCACCGAAGATTGATCGCCGCAACTTGTTCGATTTGACTGTTAGAGAAGGCGAACCAATATATATTGATGTCAAAGTCAGTGGTGAACCAGCTCCAGATGTGACATGGTATCAAGATGGAAAAACTATCACTGGTACAGCACATAAACGCATCGATAATATCCCTTATAACTCCAAGTTTTTCAACGATAAACCCGAGAGAAAGGACACTGGAGTTTACAAAATTGTAGCAATGAATAAATATGGACAAGATCAGGCTGAAATCGAAATAACAGTCATCTGTGAGTATACCCCTTTCATACTTCAAAAGATGCAAAACTTATAAATTTTTTCCACAGCCAAGCCAGGACAACCCGAAGGACCATTAGAAGTTTCCGATATTCATAAGGACAACTGCACTTTGAAGTGGAAGAGACCTAAAGATGATGGCGGTGAACCAGTTGAAAACTATGTAGTCGAGAAACTCGACCCCGAAACCGGTATTTGGCTGCCTGTTGGCAAAACTAACGGCGCAATACCAGAAATGAAAGTCGACGGACTGATTCCTGGACACGATTATAAATTCCGTGTCAAGGCAGTAAATAAGGAAGGAGAATCTGAACCTCTTGAGACTGCTGGAACAATAACAGCTAAAGATCCTTACAGTAAGAAATAATTTGAATTTCAACTGATCATTTTATTTATAATTTACTTTCTTTCAGCAACTGCCGCTAAACCTGGAACACCAGAACCACAAGACTGGTCAGCTAACCATGTTGATTTGAAATGGACAGAACCAGTGTCAGATGGTGGGGCACCTATAACAGGTTACATTATTGAAATGAAGGACAAATATAGTCCCATGTGGGAGAAAGCTCTCGAAACAACATCTCCCAGTCCGAGTGCAACTATTAACGGACTTATTGAAGGAAATGAGTATCAGTTTAGGGTCATTGCGGTTAATGATGCTGGTCAGAGTGCTCCTTCTGATGCCAGTAAAACTTTCACAGCTAAACCTAGATACTGTAAGTGATGGAAACAGCCTGATATCATCATGTTAATAACTTTTTTTCAGTGGCACCTAAAATTGATCGGCGATATCTTCACGACATCACAATATCCGCTGGATCACCTCTTAAATTCGAGGCAAATATCATAGGTGAACCACCACCGACAGTTGAGTGGCGATTTAATGGCAGCA
This sequence comes from Gonioctena quinquepunctata, assembly GCA_018342105.1. NCBI lineage: Eukaryota > Metazoa > Arthropoda > Insecta > Coleoptera > Chrysomelidae > Gonioctena > Gonioctena quinquepunctata. The sequence continues at coordinate 92,989 of JAFIRS010002905.1, read as the reverse complement.
CTCTCAAAAACGATAATCGCACAACAATTGACAACGTTGATTATAATACAAAAATTGCCATACGTCCTGTAAATCGTGATGATACAGGAGAGTACAAAGTAACAGCATCAAACAGCTCTGGAAAAGACTCACATGTTATTAATGTTACTGTCACTGCCAAACCTACGCCTCCACAAGGACCATTACAAGTTTCCGATATTAATAAAAATGGTTGCAAACTGAAATGGAAACGTCCTAAAGATGACGGTGGTATTCCGATTGAGTATTATCAAGTAGACAGAATGGACCCCGAAACTGGATGTTGGGTACCATGTGGAAGAGCTTCAGAACCAAGTAAGTTGTATCGAATCATTTGATGTTTAGTTAAAAATCGGGTAAATGTTGTAATTATACACAAATTTCCGATTCAAAAGTTGATAAAATCATTATTGAGCCAAATTCTCTTGTGAAAATAGCATATTCTGGGATGTGTTCTTATAAAATCTTTTTTTTTGCAGACTTTGAAGTATCAGGACTCACACCTGGCCACGAATACAAATTCAGGGTTGCTGCTGTAAATGCTGAGGGTGAATCTAAACCTCTAGAAACGGAAACAACAATCGTTGCCAAAAATCCATTCGATGAACCAGGTGCACCGGGACACCTCAAAGCTACTGATTGGGACAAAAACCATGTAGATTTAGCTTGGTCACCACCTAAAGATGACGGAGGTGCACCAATCACGGGTTATGTCATCGAAAAGAAAGATAAGTTTGGCGACTGGGAAAAAGCTATTGAAGTTCCAGGAGACCAACTTAAAGCTACTGTGTTCGATCTCATTGAAGGGCAACCTTACCAATTCCGTGTCCGAGCTGTTAATGCAGCTGGACCAGGTGACGCCAGTAACGAAACACCTACTATAATTGCCAAACCTCGCAATCTCGCACCTAAAATCGACAGAACGAACCTCAATGAAGTTAAAATCCGTGCCGGACAGAACTTTGGATTTGACGTTAAGGTTTCTGGTGAGCCAATGCCAACAACCAAATGGTTGATGAAGAACAAAGAAATCAAGACAGGCGATGGAACGAAAGTACAGCATGGAGAATATAATACTAAGATAAGTGTCCGTAACGCAACAAGGGCTGAATCTGGAACTTACACCGTGACAGCAGAAAATGTCAATGGTAAAGATATCGCCGACGTTGAGGTTATTATTTTGGATGTGCCCAGTCCTCCTGGAGGTCCACTCAAGGTATCTGATGTACATGCCAATGGAGCGAAATTGAGCTGGAGACCTCCTGCGGATGATGGAGGTCAACCTATTGAACGGTATATAGTAGAGAAGATGGACGAGGCTACTGGCCGCTGGGTGAACGCTGGGGAAACAGATGGCCCTGAAACATCTTTGCCAGTTGACGGACTAGTACCAGGACATAAATACAAGTTCCGGGTGAAAGCTGTTAATAGACAAGGGAAGTCTGAACCACTCCAAACAACTCAAGCTGTCGAAGCGAAGAATCCATTCGATGAACCTGGCAAAACAAGTGCGCCAGAAATCACAGATTATGATAAAGATTTCGTCGAACTCAAGTGGAATAAACCAGAAAATGATGGTGGATCGCCAATTACAGGATACATTATTGAGAAACGAGATAAATTCAATCCCAGCTGGGAAAAGTGTGCCGAAGTCGAAGGTGACACACCAAGAGGTAAAGTTGAAGATCTTATCGAAGGGGCTCCTTATGAGTTCAGAATCCGGGCAGTTAACAAAGCAGGGCCAGGAGAGCCCAGTGAAGCATCTAAGATTCACGTCGCTAGACCCAAGAATCGTAAGTGGATTATTTTCTAATCACAATATTCGAAAGTCATCAGAGATATGGCGATAAATAAAAATATTTGTTTTTCAGTTGCTCCAAGAATTGACAGAAACTACTTCGCGGATCTCAAGATTAAGGTTGGTTTATCGATTGAGTATAACGTACCTATTATTGGTGAACCTCCACCAACGAAAGAATGGAAACATAAGGAAGATGTCTTATTCAACAACGATCGCGTTAAGATTGTCAATGAAGATTACAAGACAAGCATCAGAATCATTGATGCCAAGCGATCTGATAGTGGATTATACACTCTCACAGTGAAAAATATCAATGGTAAAGACGAAGCGACAGTGAAAGTAACTGTTCTTGACATACCCACACCACCAGAAGGTCCACTCAGAGCAGATAATGTAACGAAGAACTCCATGACTCTTCACTGGAAACCACCTAAAGACAATGGTGGTTCAGAAATCACACACTACACTGTGGAGAAATTGGACACAGAGAATATGCGATGGGTACCAGTCGGAGATGCTCTTGGTACTTCTATGAGGGTGGATCACTTGACTGAAGGACATGATTATCAGTTCAGAGTTAAAGCTTGTAACAAGGAAGGTGATTCTGCTCCATTACAGACTATCGAAAGTATAACAGCTAAAGATCCATTCACTCGCCCAGATAGACCTGGAGTGCCCAAACCTACTGACTGGGACAAAGACCATGTAGATCTAGAATGGACACCTCCTAAAAAGGATGGTGGGGCACCAATCACCGAATATATCATCGAGAAAAGGCCAAGACATGGGTATGTATATTTTTTTCGTGGTGACGGAATTATTTTGACTAATTTTTGCTTTCAGAACCTGGGAACGAGCATGTGAAGTGCCTGGGAATACACCGAAAGCAACAGTACCCAACCTAGTAGAAGGAGAAGAATATGAATTCAGGGTCATTGCAGTAAATAAAGGAGGGCACAGTGAGCCCAGTGAAGCCAGTTTACCAGTTATAGCTAAACCAAGGTTCCAAGCTCCAACATTCAATAAGAATCTTCTTGAAGATATCACAGTCAAAGCAGGCCAGCGTTTCGGGTGGACAATTCCAATCGAAGCTTCGCCCAAACCAACTGCAAAATGGGCGGTTAACGGAAAGGAAATCAAATCAACTGATAGAATTGATATGGCTGTTTATAATAACAAGGTGTCGTTCGACGTATCATCATCATTGCGTTCTGATGCAGGAAGGTACACACTAACACTTACTAATGATTTGGGAAGTTTCACTGCTTCGGCACAAGTGACTGTATTAGACAAACCAAGTCCGCCACAACCACCACTAGATGTCAGCAGTGTCACCAAAGATAGTGCTAGGCTTTCATGGAAGATACCTTTGGATGACGGAGGCAGCCCCATCCTACATTACATCGTGGAGAAAATGGATGTATCTCGTGGTACTTGGTCGGACGCGGGAATGGCAACTATTACGTCTCATGACATCACACGGCTCATTCACCGCAAAGAGTATTATTTCAGAGTGAAGGCTGTTAACATCGTAGGTGAATCAGAACCATTAGAAACGCAAAAGAGTATAATTGCCAAGAATGAATTCGGTAAGTGCTTCTCCGACCGAGTCAATGCTCTATCTCAAATCTCTATTCCATTCTGATTGATTAAAAGTTTTTTTTGTGAAGAAATATCGTTTCTTGACATGTTTTTTTTGGGTTTTTTACCATCCGAAATCTGAAAATGTTATTTTATATCAATAACTTATCAAGGCAAATCAACTCATTTTCCCATCTACACTTGTATAGATTTTCTTAATATATTTTCAGATTGTGGAAGGTCAAAAACCAAAATTTATGTATTTAATTTTCGATTAAATTTTCAGACGAGCCCAGTGCTCCTGGAAAACCAGCCGTTACGGACTGGGATAAAGACCATGTCGACCTAGAATGGACTCCACCCAAGAGCGATGGTGGATCTCCCGTTACTGGTTATATTATTCAGAAAAAAGAAAAAGGCAGTCCATATTGGACCAATGCTGTTCATGTGCCACCAAATAAAAATAGTGCTACTGTACCTGATCTAACAGAGGGCCAAGAGTATGAATTCAGGGTTGTGGCCAAAAATCCTGCTGGCCTGAGTGAACCATCAGAATCTTCAGATTTGGTCACAGCGAAGGCTCGATTCAGTAAGTAAAACTACTCTTCCACTATTCAGTTTCTCCACTGGTATTCCAAAAGTCATATTGTTGCATTTCCGGAATCTAAAACAAAAAGAAATACTGTTTCTGAATTTTCAGTGCCACCTAAAATAAAAACACCACTCAACGACATTCGTATTAAGGCTGGACTCATTCTTCATATTGACATTGACTTCGTTGGAGAACCTTGTCCTGAAGTGTCTTGGACCGTTGGAAGTAAACAATTAACGGCTAATGAGCGTACTACTGTCACCTCGATAGGATATCATACAACAATACACACTGTAAATGCTAAACGATCAGATAGTGGTTTGTATCATATATTACTCAAAAACAGCTCCGGAATAGATGAAGGATCGTTCCAAGTAACGGTTCTGGGTGAGTACACTCTCATTTTACATATTTTAAAGAAATCTTGATCAATTGAATCTAGAGGAACTCTTGAAGACAGGAGGTGTGGAATATTTTTTCTCGTTTCTCTGCAAAGTACGGTATCTCAATAACTATTAATATGAAAAGTATTTTTCGAAATTTTAAGTTTTTAACTTGTTGGAGAGTACATGCAACAGTTTAGTTTGACCAAATGTCGAACTATAAATAAAAGAAATAACTCGGATGTGACCATAGTTGGAGTCGCTTACATATTCTTTGAGCGAATTCTGAAATAGGCGAATACGTAAGTTCTAGAGAGTTTGCGCCTCATTTTTGATATAGCCTGTATTGAAGAAAACTAATTGTGGGTATTTTACATAACTCCTAAAGCGAAAAATAATTGATTGGCTTTGTAGATCGTCCTGGACCACCCGAGAGACCAATTGAATATGAGGAAGTCACAGCACAAAGCGTCACATTGTCATGGAAAGCACCTAAAGATAATGGTGGTAGTGAAATTACGTGAGTACATATATTGACACCCGAAGAATCCAATAACATTTCTTTTCTCTAGCGGTTATGTCATAGAAAAGAGAGATTTGACACACGGTGGAGGTTGGGTACCAGCTGTCAACTATGTGAATCCTAAATACACCCATTCGGTTGTACCAAGGCTACTGGAAGGAACCAAATACGAATTCAGGGTGTTTGCTGAAAATCTTCAAGGTCGATCCGACCCATTAGACACAGAAAGACCCATCGTTGCTAAGAATCAATACGGTATATTGAAATATTATATTCTTGATTAGCTCTGAATATAAACTATTATTTCAGATGTTCCTGGTAAGCCTGGCAAGCCAGAGCTCGTTGACAGCGATAAGGACCATATTAAAATAAAATGGACGCCTCCAATCAGTAATGGCGGATCTCCCATCATCGGGTATGACATTGAACGACGAGATAGGGCTACTGGAAGGTGGGTTAAGCTCAACAAAGAACCTAATCGAAGCAATGAATACTATGACGACAGAGTACAGGATGGACATCAGTATGAGTATAGGGTGTCTGCGGTTAATGCAGCAGGACCAGGAAAACCAAGTGACACTTCAAGCTTATTCACTGCTAAACCAATGAAAGGTAGAGATTAGATTTGTAAAAAAAAGAATCTAGGTCAATACGAAGTTCTTTTACAGAAAAACCGAAACTGTGGTTGGATGGCATCATCGGACGTAAAATCAAAGTACGAGCTGGAGAGCCAATCAACATCAACATACCACTCTCTGGTGCCCCAACTCCCAAATGCGAATGGTCCAAAAACAAGATAAACGTACCAGAATCCAATAGAGTATATGTAAGTATTAATATAACAAAATCAGTCAGCACTGATATTCCCTTTTTTCAGACGGAAACAACAAGTGAAAATACAAGACTTCGTGTTGAAGTTTCCAACAGGGATGACACAGGCACTTACACTATTCGTGCATCAAATGAATACGGAACAGATGAAGCTGATATCGAAGTTACAGTCGTGGACAAGCCTGGAATACCGAAGGGTCCTCTTCAGTATACTGCTACTAGTCAGGATACCATATCATTATCCTGGAATCCACCTACCGATGATGGCGGTGGTGACCTTACCGGTTACATAGTAGAAATAAGTGAATTCGGTACAGATAGTTGGCGACCCTGTCCAGGCTTCTGTCCCAGACCATCATTTACTGCACGTGGTTTAACTGAAGGAAAAAAATATGTGTTCAGAGTCCGTGCTGAGAACATATATGGTGTATCCGAACCATTGGAAGGAAAGCCTGTTGTTGCAAAGAGTCCATTTGACCCACCGGGGGCACCAAACCAACCAGACATTACCGGGTATTCGGCCTCAACTTGCTCTCTCAAATGGAATCCACCAGTTTCGACTGGGGGTAAACCAATTACTGGATACTACGTTGAGAAACGAGAGCGAGGAGGTGACTGGATGAAAGTAAACAGTTACCCAACTCCAAACACACAATACACTGTACAAGATTTGCGTGAAGGGAATAAGTATGAATTCCGCGTTATCGCAGTTAATGAAGCTGGACCTGGAGAACCCAGTAGACCTACAGAACCAATCATTGCTCAGCATCAAAGATTCAAGCCGGACACACCAGAACCACCGAAAGCAGATCGTATTACCAAAGATAGCGTTACACTATCTTGGAGACCTCCTAGAAGCGATGGCGGATCCAAGATCAAAGGCTATATTCTGCAAAAACGGCCTGTTGGACAAGACGACTGGACCGATATCAATACTACACCAATCAATGATACTGTTTATACTGTACCTAATTTGAAAGAAGGAGAAACTTATCAGTTCAGGCTCATGGCTGTCAATGATGTTGGCAGATCGGAGCCCAGTAGACCAAGCAATAACATTAAAGTTGAAGAACAACCCAACAAGCCTTGTATGGACTTGGGAGGGGTTCGCGATATCACTGTTAAGGCTGGAGAAGATTTTAGCATTCACGTACCATATGTTGGATTTCCCAAACCCACAGCATCTTGGTATGCTAATGACAGAATACTTGACGAGTCCGACAGCAGAGTATTCCCACAGCTTGCTGATGATTATGCAAGTATTATTGTAAAGAATTCGAAGAGAACAGATAGTGGACAGTACAGATTGCAACTGAAGAATCCTTCAGGTTTCGATACTGCCACAATACATGTGAGAGTATTGGATAGGCCAGGAAAGCCTGAAAATCTGAGAGCTGATGAATTTGCTGGAGATTCACTCACTCTCTACTGGACACCGCCCAGAGACAACGGAGGGGCAGAAATTACCAATTATATTATTGAAAAGAAAGAAGCTAAATCACAAACATGGTCTAAAGTTAGCAGTTACGTTACTGTACCATTCGTTAGGATTCGTAACCTAACGCTAGGCAAAGACTATGATTTCAGGGTCATTGCTGAAAACCAATACGGACAGTCTGAACCTGCCATGACTTCTGAACCGATTCGCGCTAGGCATCCATTCGACCCACCAGGTCCACCAGGAGTACCAAGAGGAATTGAAACTACTGAAGATTCGATCACAATTACCTGGGCCAAACCACGCCACGACGGTGGATCCCCTATTATAGGTTATGTAGTAGAAAAACGACTGATCACTGAAGACAAATGGATCAAAGCCTCCCATGCTCAAGTCCCAGATCTATCACTGAAAGTCATCAACCTTATTGAAAATCATGAATATGAATTCAGAGTTGCAGCAGTCAATGCAGCTGGACAAGGTGCTTGGAGTTCTGCATCCGATGCTATCTGCGCGAGAGCTGCTCCAACTAGCCCCAAAATAACTTCAGATTTGAGCATCAGAGATATGATTGTTATTGCTGGCGAAGAACTAAAGATCACAGTTCCATATGTTGCCACACCCAAGCCTAAATCTTCATGGACAATTAACGGAGATGAGATTATTGCTGACAGTAGAATCAAAATGGAAACCACTGACATTGCTTCAGTATTCCTCAATAAATCAGCTAAACGATCAGACACAGGTAGTTATACAATCAAACTAACAAATTCGGAGGGTTCGGATTCAGCATCTTGTAGAGTCCTCGTTGTAGACAAACCATTACCACCACAAGGGCCACTTGATATTTCTGACATTACACCGGACAATTGCTCTTTGGCTTGGAGACCACCACTAGATGATGGTGGTTCGCCAATAACAAATTACATTGTTGAAAAACTAGATATCAATGGAATTTGGGTAAAAGTTAGTAGTTTCGTGAGAAATACTCATTATGATGTAATGAGCTTGGAACCGAACAGAAAGTATAGTTTCAGAATAAGAGCAGAGAATCAATATGGCATCAGCGAGCCTCTGGAAAGCACTGAACCAATTATTGCCAAATATCCATTCACAGTTCCAGAACCACCAAGTGCACCAAGAGTTACTGATTGGGACTCCACTACGATTTATCTATCGTGGGATAAACCAAATAACGATGGTGGTTCACGTATTCAGGGGTACAAGCTTGAATATCGTGACATTGCTCATGACACCCATTGGCAGAGTGCTAGTGATTATCTAATTAAAGAAAATCACTTCGATTTATTAATATGACTAGTGGACATGAGTACGAATTCAGAGTGAGGGCTAAAAATGCAGCTGGATTCAGCAAGCCATCAGCTTCATCAGCGACATTCAAACTGAAAGGTAAATTCAATATACCCTCACCACCACGCAATCCGAAGGTTATCAACGTCGGTAAAGGTTATGTAGACCTCACCTGGGAACCACCAACTAACGATGGTGGATCAAGAATCACTGGTTATATAATTGAAAAGAGAGAAATAGGTTCTCCTCTCTGGACCAAATGCAATGATTACAATGTAACAGATACCAACTTCACGGTACTGAACCTTATTGATCGTTCAGAATACGAATTCCGAATTTATGCAGTTAACTCAGCGGGTAGAAGTGAACCAAGCAACTGTACTACACCCGTCAAAGTTTGTGAGGTGCTTGGAGGTGAGAAACCAGAATGGATGCGTCGTCTTAACAATTCTTCGGCGCCTTTGGGCAAATCAGTCACCTTGGAATGTGAAGCATATGGAAAACCAGAACCAGTTTTCAGGTGGATAAGAAATGGCCGTGAAATAAAACTTGGAGGCAGATTCAAAACAGAAGTTAAGGGAGGAACAGCATTCTTGCATATATCTGATCTCCTTGATATTGATGAGGGAGACTACACGTGTGAAGCAAGTAATACACTTGGAGCTATTACCACTACAGCAAGGCTGAAGATTGGAAGTAAGTATATCAATTCGATGTGAATATACGTTCTATCAACATTATAAATGAATAATTTTCATTTCAGCTCCACCAAGGATAGAACGTCTTCCAGGAGACTTATACCTGGCGGAAGGAGATAACACAAAAATAAAGATTTACTATTCTGGTGATCAGCCACTGGATGTCACCCTGACTAAAAACGGACAGATAATTGATGATACAACTCATATCAGATATACAGTATTCGACGATTACATCATCATTTTCATCAAAGATATAACAAAATTGGACGCTGGAACCTACAATTTGACCGTCAAAAATGATAGTGGAAGCGCATCAGGAAGCTTCAATGTATACATTACTGGACTACCAGGACCTCCAAATGGCCCACTGGAAACCTCTGATATAACCAAACATACTTGTAGACTTGGCTGGAAACCACCTAGCTATGACGGTGGACTCAGAGTAACGCATTATATCATCGAAAGGAAAGATGTGCTAGGAACACACTGGATAACCGTTTGTAGTTCCTGTCGGGACACGAATTTCGTAGTACAAGGACTGACTGAAGGACAGGAATACCTCTTCCGAGTTATGGCTGTCAACGGCAACGGAATGGGACCACCACTTGAGGGAGTTAATCCGATAAAGGCTAGAGCACCATTTGATCCACCTGGTCCTCCTGGTATACCAAAGGTTACTCAAGTTGGAGGCGATTTTGTCAACCTCGAATGGACTAAGCCCGAAAACGATGGTGGAGCACGAGTACAAGGTTACTGGATAGACAAACGAGAAGTTGGCAGCCTTGCTTGGCAACGCGTTAATGTATCTCTATGCTTACCAACACAGATTAACATTTCGAATCTTATCGAAGGACGCCAATACGAATTCAGAGTTTTCGCTCAGAATATAGCGGGAATTTCTCTCCCATCATCAGCTTCGTCAAGTGTAGAAATTAAAGATCCTCTGGCAGCTACCCCACCAGAGATAATCAAACCACTCAGGAATGCCCAATGCATTCAAAACCATAATGCCAAGTTCGAATGCACGATTATTGGAAATCCAGCTCCACATATTACTTGGTACAAAGGAGCTAGAGAAATCACAAATGGCTCAAGGTACCACATTTATAGCGAAGGGGAAGTACACCATCTCGTTATCCACGACGTATTCGGAGAAGATGCTGATGAATATGTGTGCAGAGCTATTAACAAAGGTGGAGTCAAGTCAACTCGTGCAGAATTATTGATAATGAGTGAGTATATTAGTTCATAGTAACCAGGAATATTTCCAACTCAGATATTATGAATAATTGATCTTCAGAAGTATTTAGCCGAGTGTCAGATCTTTCAATCAATTTCAATACATTTTACCTGTTTCCCGAAGTAACCGAAAATGTTAGGAAATATAATGTGAATATAAAAAATGATAATACCTATTTTATTTCAGCTGCTCCAAAACTGAACATTCCTCCACGTTTCCGTGATTCCGCCTACTTCGACAAGGCGAAAATGTTGTTATCAAAATTCCTTTCACTGGATTCCCAAGACCAAAGATCACTTGGGTGAGGGAAGGTGAAGTTATCGAATCTGGTGGCCACTACCATGTAGAAGTCAAAGACAGACACGCTATTCTCACAATTCGCGATGCTAGCAAATTGGATAGTGGTCCATACAGAATCACAGCCGAAAATGAGCTCGGACAAGATACAGCTATTATAAAGATTCAAATTGCTGATCGACCAGATCCACCCAGATTTCCGGCTGCTGACAATATTGGAACAGACTCTTTGGCTCTTTCCTGGAAAGCACCGGTTTGGGATGGCGGCAGCAATATCACGAACTATGTAGTTGAGAGACGCGAGCACCCACTAACTACATGGATAAGAGTTGGAAACACACGTTTGACTACGATGGCTGTAAGTGGGCTCACTGCTGGACACCAATACGAATTCAGGATATTCGCTGAGAATATCTACGGACGCTCAGACCCATCAGATGTCAGCAATCTCATCGCCACCAAAGATACCGTGAAGAAACAGATACAGAAACGAAAGTACGAAGTGGACGAAAATGGCAAGAAAATCCGTGAATCTCACAAGGAACCGATCAAAGACTACGATAACTATGTCTTTGACATCTATTCTAAATTCGTACCACAACCAGTTGAAATCAAGACCAAATCTGTATATGACGACTACGATATTCTCGAAGAAATCGGTACAGGCGCTTTTGGGGTAGTACATCGCTGTCGCGAGCGCAAAACAGGAAACATATTCGCTGCTAAATTCATACCAGTATCACATGCGATGGAGAAAGAACTAATACGCAAAGAAATCGATATAATGAATCAGCTGCACCATCATAAGCTCATCAACTTACACGACGCCTTTGAAGATGATGACGAAATGGTTCTTATCTACGAATTCCTCTCTGGTGGAGAACTATTCGAGAGAATTACAGCTGAGGGCTACCAAATGTCAGAGGCCGAAGTCATCAATTATATGAGACAAATTTGCGAAGGTATCAAACATATGCATGAAAGGAATATCATCCATTTGGATATAAAGCCAGAGAATATCATGTGCCAAACTCGTAAGAGCACTAATATCAAATTAATCGACTTCGGATTGGCTACGAAGTTGGATCCAAATGAAGTCGTTAAAATCTCAACTGGTACAGCTGAATTCGCAGCACCTGAAATTGTCGAAAGGGAACCTGTCGGTTTCTATACAGATATGTGGGCTGTGGGTGTTTTAGGTTATGTATTATTAAGTGGACTATCTCCTTTTGCTGGAGAAAATGACATTGATACATTGAAGAACGTGAAGGCATGTGACTGGGACTTTGATGAAGAGGCATTCACCAATGTTTCAGAAGAAGGAAAAGACTTTATACGGAGGTTACTGTTGAAGAACAAAGAGTAAGATCATCATCTACCGTGGAAACAAATTTCACAAAATATGTTTTTTCAGGAAAAGAATGACTGCACAAGAATGCTTATTGCATGCTTGGCTCAGTGGCGACCACAGTGACAGAACGCAAGTAATCGATAGATCAAGATATATTCGCATGCGCGATAGAATACGAGCGAAATATGATGCATGGGATTCATTCTCCTTGCCGATCGGTAGACTCTCAGAATACTCATCTCTCAGAAAGCTTCTGATTGATAAATACAAGATACATGACGCATACTTTGGTGAGTTATATGATTACCCAAGCTCATTCGATTTCCAATTGATCAGTTTTGTTATGTTATCCTCTGCCTTCCCAAATAGAATTGCCTCGTTTTCCGTCATATAATAATCAATCATATATATTTTCCAACTAATGAAACTCATTTATATGATTTTTTTGTCCGATATTATCGTAAATAAGAAAATTAACTTCGAACAATTTTTTTCAAGATCGAAGACAAGCGGCACCAAGATTCGTCATAAAACCACAAAGTGCATTCTGTTACGAAGGCCAAAGCGTCAAATTCTACTGTAGAGTCATTGGCGTGGCAACTCCTACAGTTAGTTGGTACCACAATAATGTTGAACTGAGGCAGAGTGTCAAATTCATGAAGAGGTACGCTGGAGACGATTACTACTTCATTATAAATAGGGCAAGGTTACAAGACAGAGGTGAATATATTATCAGAGCCGAAAATCACTACGGGTCTAGAGAAGAAGTAGTGTTCCTCAATGTTCAACGTAAGTTGCAGATTTATATTCAAGCACTGATTTACTAAAATATCTGTTTTTAGCATTGCCAAGGGTAGTACCTGAATACAAACCAGAAACACAAGTGGTCCGCAGGAGGGAACCTCTACCATTCACTTTCTGGCAAGAAGAACAAGAATGTGCACCAAGCTTCACTTTCCTCCTCAGACCTAGGGTTATGCAAGAGAGGGATACGTGTAAACTACTATGTTGTCTGAGTGGTAAACCATTCCCAACAGTGAAATGGTATAAAGAAAAACGAGAACTCAGTAAATACGAATACTCCATGTCACATTCTGATGGTGTGATAACAATGGAGATTAGCGGATGCAAACCATCTGATTCTGGAAAATATACCTGTGTCGCAACGAACATCCACGGACAAGACGAAACATCTTGTGTGGTCATAGTTGAAGGAGAAACCAGCACGGCGGAACAAACAGCATTAGCAAACAAACTGATGTATTCTGGCGACAGGAAATACATTGAAAGTCCCATTAAACCGGCGCCTATACCAGTCACGATAAGGAAACCAGTTCCTTCGTACACTCCACATCCCATACAACCACGCTCTAATAACGCCAGTATGAACAGTTTAACACATTCATCTTCCAATCTTAGTGTTGGAGATGGAGAAAAACGAATTCCTAGAAAATATGGAAGGCTAGATTCGACTGGTAGTCCTAACAGATCGAGAAGCGCTACAAAAGAACTAGCATGTAAGTATATACAGAAAATGAATCATCTAGGTAGTTTCACTTCTCCATTTTGGCTTTTTTTTAAATATATATATATATATATATATATAATCTTGTTTTGAATTTTAGTACCTCCAGATGATTCAACAATGTGCCCACCACAGTTCACGAAAAACTTGACTGACTTGACAGTGAACGATGGTGAGAGTCTGACTCTAACAGCCCACGTGAAGGGTGATCCTGATCCACAAATTGTTTGGACTAAAAACAAAAAAGTACTCAGCTCGTCAGAAGTGGTCGATCTCAAATATAAGAATGGAATAGCAAAACTACATATCAATGAAGTATACCCTGAAGATGAGGGAGAATATGTTTGCAAAGCGACCAATTCAGTTGGAAACGCTGAAACAAAATGTAAACTCATGATAAAACGTAAGTATTTTTTCAAGTAATATTATTTTGACGGAAATCTTTGAATAAATTCGAAGTTGATATTGACATGGGCTATAACTATTTAAAGATCGACAGGGGAAATGTTGGGTCACTGCTTAATCGTATCTACTCCACAATCATGGAAAAATAGTTATAGCCAACGGACATCAATTCAATTCTTATTATTCTTACATTCTTATTCTCATTTTCCAGCTATGACAAATGCAGTGAATGGAAAGAGGAAAGGTGCGGATGACAAACCTCCAAGAATAGTTAGTCACCTTCAGTCAGCATTTGTAAATGACGGAGAACCTGTGACACTATCCTGTCGTATAATAGGGAGTGATAAATTTGATGTTGTTTGGTTACACAATAACAAGGAAATCAAACCATCTAAAGATTTCCAATACACTAACGAAGCGAATATCTACAAATTGAATATTGCTGAAATATTCCCAGAAGATGCTGGTGCATATACTTGTGAAGCATTCAACGATGCTGGCGAAAGCTTCAGTAGTTGTACACTCAATGTCGTTGTTCCAGGGGAACAGCCAAAGAGTCCTGTTTTCAAAACATTCCCGATTTCCGCCACGGTAAGAGAGATACAAAAATTGAAAACAAAAATGTTTCCCATCGTAGCCACATCTGATTTTTTCTCGCTTCGCTTTCTTAATACAAAAGCAAAATATAGTCACAGTGATTCTTCAAGTGAATTCAGGAATACAGATGAAAACCACTACTTTGATTCAATATATCTCATAATCGTCAAATTATATCTAAGCAAACTCTTTTCGGAGTTCGACGACAGCTCTATCACTGTATTTCACATGATGATGGCTCAGTTTCCATTCGCAAGATATGACCTTCTCGATCCATATATTTTAATTCATCTAATTCCTTCTTTTACTAAGGGGGTATGAGAACTCATGTTATCCTTCCAGATCAAAGAGCTCGGCTATGTAATTCTTATTTCGGGGACCTGTATCTTGAATGTATCTTGAGTTAATAACGTATCTCAAGAGTCAAGGCTTCAACAGTTTGTATTATAATGTGGTGTGAATTATATAGCTCTTACTCTATCTGATGGATAGAAGAGATTAATTTGTGGCTCATTTCAATGCAAGGCACATAGCACTTGTTGTTTAAAAGGAGCGGGCTTTTTTATTCAGAGAAAAATCTAGGGTCCCAGTAGTACTGCTTACTGATGATCATTTCTGAACTTCCTCATTATTTCAGGTGTCCGAAGGAGAATCTACATCCTTCATAGCAGAAACAGAAGACGACCCGTTACAAATAAATTGGTTGAAAGATGGCAAACCAATAAAGGAAAGCAGCGCGAAGTATAACTTTACCGCTGACGGAAAACGATACAGCCTTCAAATATTGTCGTGCAATTCCAATGATGTCGGACAATACCAAGCCAAAGCTATAGGAAAAAAAGGCGAAACCTTGGCAGCCTTTTCACTGAACGTTGTGCCACCTGGTGAACTTTAAATAAAGCCTAAATGCACAACAAACGCTGACTAACGAACGAATCGCTCCAAAATATCATTTAATGTAACATAGTATGTGTACAAATAATATATTTTTAAGTATTTTATATGACGCATTCGACAAGTGACAGCATTTACTAAAAAAGTTCCCACAATACCCTTGGCATCCTCTACCTTAACATCTCCGCAGGGATATTGTGAGATCCATTTTTAGTATACGCCCTCCCTTGCCAGAAAATTGCATTATTGAGCGATATTTTTCCGAAAATGGAGCAGAACTGTCGACTTTTAATCTATGGTATGGAATGAGAAACTTTATTTTATTTAGTGTGAGAGAGCTTCAGCCATTCTTCTGTCATCTCGCCATCGTTGTTCATTATTTAAGTTTCATAAACGAACATAATTGCTTTTGCAATGCCCAAACAAAATTGTATCATACGATGTAAACATGGAAAATAAAATATTATTTTTTATCAATTGTTTCCATTCACGTTAAACTCCAAAAATAAGCAATAGTGTTTCAAATAAATGGAATTCGAATATTTTCGTTGCATTTTCCACCAAACTACTTAAAGTAGAGGCAGACTCTGGCCTGAATTTTCAACGCCATTCCAAGGATACAAATACCTAAAGCATTGAACACTTCTGATATCATTTTCATTCCAAAACCTGGAAAATAATTAAGTAAAGTAACTTCATACAGACCGATAAGTCTGTTTGTTGTCTTTCACCTCTAAATTACAGAGAAGGCTAATTCTGTAACGTATTAACTCTATCCTAAAGGTGCTTCCTGAAACCCAGTTTGGTTTTTTCTTAAGATCATTTCACAATCACCGTATAGTACATGCAATTAATGAAGCAGAATACAACAAAATAATTGTTTCGCAGCCTTTTTGGGCGTAAGCAAGAGGTTCGATAAATTCATGTCAGCCTGTTTTTTTTGGGTGGGAGGGTGGAGAAAATCCTTTGTGGACAATCCTTTGTGGACAATCCTATGTACCTCTTGTACCTCAGATGTACCCACAAAATCTCTACCCTGTTGGCTCGTCTGGTCATGACCTCCGATGACACTTGCGCCTAATGGCCCATTGTATTGTATCGTGCCTGTTGTTTATTCCTACAGTACCCATTTCTGTAATATCGTGCCTTGCACGAGTTTGTACAAGTTCTTTACTGGGTGTGTATAGTTTCGGTTCGCCAATTGACTGTCTTCAGCGATCCAAAGCTCCGCACTTGCACTGTTTCTGGTTCAGTTACGCATAATCTGCATGTTAGGTCGCCATTGAATAGACTCATTATATTCAGGAGCTCTTTTACTGGAGCATGTCCAGCTATGAGCTCCGTAATAATTTCCAGTTGTTCCCTGTTTCAGGTCTCTGTTTTTTTTTCGATACCGTGTCTGTTTCCTGGAATATTATTCCAGTGTTGTTTGTGTTTTTCCCGGATCCAGTCTTCTACAGAGGCTCGTGCCGTGAGCTTCGGTACCTCGAATGTCTGCCCTGGACATGGTTTGTTTTTCGATCCACTTCTTGCGGGTTTATCGGCTTTTTCATTCCCTGCAAATCCCTGATGGCCTGGCACCCGAATCAGCTTGACGCGGTTTTGTTCTGCCAGTATTGTTAGTTTTTGCAGGTCCATACCAGTTGGGACTTCACTTCCTGGCTGCTCAGAGCCTTCAGTGCCACCTGGCTGTCTGAAAGAATGTGGATCTGCTCCACTACAATTGCTCTCCTGTTATTTTCCATCGCACATTGAAAGATTGCGTAGATCTCTGCGTGAAACACAGACGTTATGATTACCCAGTATCTGAACTCAGTCATTGGGTTTTTAGAAAAAAATCCTGCTCCCGCACTATTCTCCATCTTATACCCGTCTATGTACTAGATCCTGCCCTGTACAATGGTATTGAGTTCTGTATCATTCCATACAGTTCTGTCTGGTATAGATACCCTGCATGCTTTGTCAAAGGAGAATCGTTTCGCAATGTGATCTGATCTCAGGTCTAGCACGTCCCTGGTTACAATGCTAACGATGCTTATGTGGTCTGTTTCAACATTTATGTTGTCCAGTGTGTTTCTCAGGCTGAAGCCTTCTAGCCTTGCCTCTCCTTCTATCACCAAGTGAAGGAGAGGCCTTTTGCCACCACACTAGAGAAGCGTTCGTTATGGCCGGCTTTACAATCATGTTGTAGCTTAGCACCCATTTTTTTTCCAAAAGAGCGTCTTGCCACAATTAGTGTGGTCTCCTCCTCTTTTCTGGTCACTTCAATCAGATGTTGGTTCCATGACAGTTTTGATATATTTGACCTCTCCGCCCATGCCCTGTAGAGTTTCTCCTCGAAGTTTCATGGGTCCTAGCCACTCTAGTTATCGTCTTCGAGTGAATGTTACTATAGTGGCTTTTTGAGGGTTGTTGTTCAATTCCTCCAAGTCCGTCCATCTCGTTACCAAGTTACCTGTTGCATGTGATCCCTCAGTAGTCCGTCGATGAGCAGATTCCACAGGACTGGAGAAAGAACTCCTTCCTGCACACATCTTCTGGCCACCCGGGCCACTACAGTCTCCTCCCTTAGGATTGTGTGTATCATTCTGTTTCTAGATTCTTCTTCGTCTGAGAGATCTGATAATTGAGTCTTTAGAAGTATTATTGAAGACTCCTTCTATGTCTAGAAAGGCTGCCATTAGTATATTTTTGTATTCCAGTGTGTTATCCACTTTCTCTACCAGATGGTGGAGTGATGTTTCTGTTGAGCAGCCGGTCTTGTATACATATTGTTCTCAATGCAGTAGTCTTTCTATGCCTATCTCTTATATCTCTCTTATATGCCTATCCACCAGCTTCTCCAGAGTCTTCTGTCCAAAGGACATGAGACTTATTGGTCTCGGGGACTTCGCCGTTTCCTGTCCAGTTTTTCCAAAATTTGGTATGAAGATTACCCTGATGTTGCTCCATGGCTTTGCTGTATGTCCAAGAGCCAGACTGCCATTAAGTATTTCATAGAGCCCACTATGCAGTAGTTCCGTTCCCTTCTGCAAAAGTACTGGGTAAATCCCGTCCGATCCCGGTGATTTGAATGATTCCATTGTACTTTGTCATAGGTTTCCACCTTTTTCGCTAATGTCCAACTTCCCTTGGAACCCCTTTTCAGAGCCTCCAGTCCATTCTCATTAGAGGGTGTCTGTACTATTTGAGCCCCAGGGAAGTGAACCCTGAAGAGTTCCTTCATTGTTTCTTCTTCTGTAGTGGTGTACTCTCCTTGTTCATTTCCATTGCTTTATGTCTTTAGAGAGGATTCTCTGGAGTATGGCATACTCATGAGTACTTTCTATCTACTCACAGTACCTCCTCCAAGAGTCTCCCTTGGCTTTGTTTAGTGCCTTTTTATAACTGGTCAAGGCGCTCTTGTAGTCACCCCGCCTTCCAGTTTTCTTGGCGCTGTTAAATTCGAACTTTGCAATCCTGGACGGTTACGTGCTAGGTCTGCCTTGTATGCTCCCCATTCTGTTTTTCTTGGATTCCGATGGGTTTCTGTGGTGACGGTGCTCTTTATTTTGAAATGTATGTGTCTGTGGTTGGAGCAAACTCTCCTCTTCAGACACATTTCCTTCTGTAACAAAACTACTCATTTAGGTGGAGGCTATTGTTACGTCAAGTACCTCCCTCCTGTTTTTTGTAACGGAGGTTGGTTTGTTACCTTCATTGAGTATGTCTAGTTCGTTTGCTATCAAGAACTGTAGTAGCAACTCCCTTTCGTTGGTGTCGCTACTGCCCCAGACAGTATGGTGCGCGTTGGAATCGCAGGATCATCCGAAGGAAAATAGGCCGATGCAAGAATTACTTCCCTCAACCCATTATCTTCTCTGATCCTTATCATCACTGTTGTCAAATCTTTCGAACAGGTTCGTTAACGGCAGTATTTTTATATTTTTTCAATAAGTAAACAGGTTCGGGGTGTCTCAGTTGATCTGCTATGCAATAGCACTCCACTTGTCACTCCCAGACCTTTTATTACTCCGTGGATACATGGTTCCTGAATAAGAGCCACTTCGAAGTCTGTCATAGCATCTGCAAGTACTGCCGTGGCCGCCTTGTAGTGCTGGAGGTTAATCTGAATGACCCTTATCCCCCCATATTTCTGTTTGTTCAGTGCCCTGAAGAGTTCTCTTCCGATCCTGTACGCTAGGAATTGCACCCTCTTCAGTACTCTGAAAGAAACAAGAAACAAGAAGGCCAGGAGTTGTCCTTCTTCCTTCTCGGTGTTAAGTCTGAATGGTCCCATTCGTTTCCACGAATAATGGTAAAGGAGTTGGCCGGCCTACGGTGCCCCCTGCAAAGAGTTGAGGCTGTTTACTCCGAAATTTTGCCTCGTTTCTCGGAGGCGACGCCGTGGCCGAGTGGCGAAGATTCTCACCCAATCCACCCTCCGACCAGCAGTGGCCACCAACAACGCGTCCCACCACAATGCCCAAGCAAACAAAGGAGCTTTGTTCGCCCGTACACCACGACAAAATGCACTATCCCCTACCAACACCGATCCGGGAGGCAAACCACGCGGAGACTCCCGCCACCCGAAAACGAATGAACAACCCTGGTGCCATTCATCACTCGCCACGGCGCTCACAGCTTGGTTTTGGGTCTATTTGCTAGACGGTCAAGTCGCGGCCACCCACGAATGTCTACACACTGTTTCACTCGTCGCGCGGCCGCGGCCCGTTCACCCTAAACCACGTGAAGGTGAGGTTTGACTTCAAGGGGCAGTTAGCCTGTTCCATAAGATCAAACACTCTCTTCCTGCACTATACTATGAGTCAAGTCATACTCAACAGACATAAACAAAAGCAAATTATTAAACAGCGTACTGTTTTGGGGCCAGTATTAAATCAAAAATACACATCAGACATCAACCTCTAATTTTATGCCATACAGGCACACCTGCAGAGTTCGTCATTCTGGAAATCCACGAAAATCTAATTAGACTAGGAGGAATCGGCGCATGAGTACCGAAAACTATTCCACTTCAATTTTTTTATGCGATCCTCTTCAAATTGCCCTACTGATGATACAAATGCATGTTGCCATGGGGCAACCCCGTGCCATATTGTTTAAACCGAAATTGTTTAAACAATTGCAAGGAATTGTTATTTTTCAACCGGATTTTTTTATATTCTTTATTAAAATACAAATAAAAAAGGTATTATGACTTTTCACGATAAAGTTAATATTTTTAGAGATATGAATTTTTAAAGGTTCAAAAAATCTCATATTTGGGTAATTTTGACCCATGAAAAATATATTTAAAAAAAAAATCGAAATACTATTTTTTTTTAAATTCTTTATACAATAGTTAATAACATTCTTAATAGAGATTTAAAAAAATTTCATTGATTATACCTGTTTTTTAATTATCAATTTCGCGCGCTCACAAGTATGCATCGCTTACCTTTAAGTATCGCCGTCTCTCTCTGACTCATGCGCTGCATCGGCCTCTCTGTTTCCTGAATCATTATTTATCATTTATCTTAAAAACTATTAACTTTTTTAAGATTGTTAAACAGAGAAATGTTATTAACAATTAAATTGTCTACAATTTGTTTTTGACAAATTTTTTTCTGGAATCAATTTTACAAACGTTATTTAAGCATGAATCGGAACATGTAATTAAAATTACTTTTTTATCAGTTTATATTATTTTTTGTCATTAAAACAGAAAGTAATTACATTGAATAACTTCTTCAAACGAAGGTTATAGATGTAGAAGTATGAAATAATAAAACAAGATTTAAAAAAAAGGTATTTATTTATTATCAATATCATTTTTATATATTATATTCTTACAGTCTTCTGAATCACAGCCACATAGAAGTATGCAACTAATATTATTTTTTTACAGTAACAAGCTTTGGTTTTACAGGCTTTCTTACAATTGCACGGTTTTTTAAGATCAGTTGGAAATGGGCTTTTGTTCATAAATAAAGGTAGCAAAATACTATTCTCCAGTTTGTATCCGAAATTCGTAAAATCTAATGTTTTATATTGGGGATTCAACGCTTTTTTCCAAATGTATGTTTGAGAAGAAGCTCTAAGTGCATGCAAATGCAAGGCATCTGATGTGCACGGAATTTTCGATAAATTAATATTAGTTCCAAAGCAACGAGAAAAAATAATTTGTCTAGCTTCATCCGCGGAGTTGCCTTTTTTACCCAAAATACAATGTTTCTAAGCCTTTCAACTCCTTAGTACTTAATTCTAAGCCATTGCCAAGAGGGACTAAGACATCACGATTTTTTTTTATTTGTATCAGTTCTAAAGCTTTTTTTTGTGCCAATTTTACTAGTCGTATCACAACCCGTAAATGCGTGTAAAGCAGGTAAAATTTTAATTACATGTTCCGATTCATGCTTAAATAACGTTTGTAAAATTGATTCCAGAAAAAAATTTGTCAAAAACAAATTGTAGACAATTTAATTGTTAATAACATTGCTCTCTTTAACAATCTTAAAAAAGTTAATAGTTTTTAAGATAAATGATAAATAATGATTCAGGAAACAGAGAGGCCGATGCAGCGCATGAGTCAGAGAGAGACGGCGATACTTAAAGGTAAGCGATGCATACTTGTGAGCGCGAAATTGATAATTAAAAAACAGGTATAATCAATGAAATTTTTTTGAATCTCTATTAAGAATGTTATTAACTATTGTATAAAGAATTAAAAAAAAAATATTATTTCGATTTTTTTTTTTAATATATTTTTCATGGGTCAAAAGTACCCAAATATGAGATTTTTTGAACCTTTAAAAATTCATATCTCTAAAAATATTAACTTTATCGTGAAAAGTCATGGGACTTTTTTTATTTGTATTTTAATAAAAGATATAAAAAAATTGTCCGGTTGAAAATAATTCCTTGCAATTGTTTAAACAATTTCGGTTTAAACAATATGGCACGGGGTTGCCCCATGGCAACATGCATTTGTATCATCAGTAGGGCAATTTGAAGAGGATCGCATAAAAAAATTGAGGTGGAATAGTTTTCGGTACTCATGCGCCGATTCCTCCTAGTCTAAATAGTTTTATCTGAAAGTCATGAAGATAATGTTGGCTCAAAAGAAGAGATCAGTATCCTTCCCAGCAAGCACAAAAACATCTCAGATATGTTAAAAGTACGGGATTTGACATTGAACATCCACTGCGATGTTATGTTTATACATGAATAGAACTTTTATAGAACAGTCAATGTCCGCCGCAGGTGGCGATTTTCAGGATGTCACAAAAAGAACTTGTCAAAAGTTTTTTTGATAGCCTTCTCATAGACACAACAGAACATTCCCAAAACGTTTTGCGCACATTAAATCGCTGTAAATAAAACATTTTTAGAGATTTAGCCCTTTGTTATTTATTTGGACATTTGAAGGTGACTCATTCTGAAATGGAGTTTTTTTCATACCACCAGGAATGCATCCCTCTTTCAAGATGTTCATCACGTAATCTAAATCGAGATTCTTCTTGAAAAAACGAACTTGACACATTCTGAGTGAAACTTTTCCATTAAATTATTCTGTTAGGATGATAGTGTTGATGTTGAAAACTAAAAATAAAGTTATTTTATAACTTCCAAGGCTTTTATATTTCTTAGGGTACTGAAATTAAGATTTCATCTCATGAAACAGATTCGATGTGAAATACACTAACCACCAATTTTGAAGATTTATAATTTCAATTGTATCTCTAGGAGGAAAGATTCAGAAATTATATTTAGAAAAATATTCATTTTTACAGTGATTCTTCAGTTTTATCAAAACCGAATTATTTTATTTGAAGAGTTAATACATTTCAGTTCGCATAGGTCTGTTAGAAAACATGAGGAGTTGTTTTTTATCTTCCAACTCCCCATAATCTAAAAACTAACAAAGTTCCTAATGGAAAAAATTATGAAAAAAACAGGTCGTTTTTTTTTAAGAATCTACAATTGTACAGTTTGAACATGTCATTACAAATTCGAACATCCTATCAAAAAATACACATTGTATGCTGTTGAGGTTATATTGTGTTTCTGGACTATGCTAATACATTTAATTCATGTAATAGGTACTCAGTTTATTTACTCATTCAGTGATATCAACAATTTCTATTATATAATTGGTAATGATCACTACACTTCAAACACGTTTTTTTCAGTTAAAAATTAAAAAAAACTTCAACCAAAGCTTCACAGTATTCCATATGCCATAAAGACCAGTGTTGTTCTGTGAAGTTTATCAGGTTTACCACACTGAATGGCCAAATTGTAACATGGCGGGAATTTTAAAATGAAAGCAGAAAATGAGTGGATAGTTAATTTGAACATTGGTTTTTATAATAATGAATAATATTGGTTACATTTGCTTATGAAAATATTGTTTCTGTCCTGTGTAAAATAGGAGGTATTGGTATTAAAATGAAGGAATACAAAATGAAATAAATAGTTGAAAGTGAGGGGTCGAAAAATATAAATATTCTAAGATTTAATTCACATGAAATTTTTTACTTTTTGTTGTGTGAAATGATCAAGTTATTAAAAAAAATTGTCGAGAACCATTATGAAACTGGACAATAAATGTATATTCAATATCTGGGATGAACCTCTCAAGGCGAACTATGTTATGTCTAGAAGGAACATCCACACCTTAATTTTTTTGACTTCGCCAATACCTCTCAGTAGGCATACAAAGAAATGCCAATAAGAACAAATACAAAATACTTCCAACATCCTTTAAGTCCTCTTTGGGAAGTGCATATTGCGTCTCAAAAAAACATCCTCATGCCTACATTTTCAAAACATCCCAAACCTCCCAGGGATGTTTGTGCTCGTTGGGTTCTGTATTCATTTTTACACCAAACTCAATGGGAGAGAACATATTAAAAAAAATAGAGATAGACCTGCTAATTAAGTATATTCAGTCTCATTCAGGAATACATTGGATATTGGTTATTTTTCAATAACTCAGAATCATTGCTGTTTCCTATTCAGGTGCATCTTGGAAGTTTAAATATTTTCAGACATTGGTTATTTCTCAATGTCAGTTCAATTTTGGCACTAAAACCAATATCCCTATTCAGAATACCATATTGAAATTTGAATAGTACTCGGACTACTATTTCAGATGTTGGTTCTTGACTTTTGAAAGATAAGATGCCATTTATAAAACTCTAAAGTATAAAAATATACTATTTTAGTATTTTGGAAGAAAATATGCAATAATGGATCACTTGAAATTTTCTTTGCTAATTCAAGCTATGAATTGAAATGAAAGGTTATTATAATTTTAATCACTATCCATCCGTCTCATTTTACTTATTTATTTTAATTATATTATCTGCAAGAAATATCTTAAGGAAACAAACCTGAATACACGATTTTCAAGCCATTTTGCATGCAGGAAATATATACCATTTCCTGAATAAAATATTACAAAAATAGTAGTAACACATTTTATTTAGAACAATACAAGGTATGTTATGTAATAAGTGTCCGATATTTCACAGGACGATTCCTCAGTTAATTATAAGGTGAAAAGTTCATATAAGCATGGGTCCGCTAGGCCTTCATTTTTGATATACAAGGTGTTAAATATTTATTTTAATTTTGGTTTTTCGTAAATAATTTTTAAAATAATGTCGGTATTTGGACGAATATTGGTATTTGAGGATTTTCAATATGAGAAATCCAAATTTGATCTTAGTTTGGCCCTCAATTGTAGGGGGCGCCGCCTACAGGTCTTTGTTTCTTTTGGGGAGTCACAACTTTGTCGTGCATGTATGTATCACATTTTCTAGAAAAAAAATCGATTCCTCTATCATTTTTACGTGAAAATGGTATGCTCTTCAAAAGTCGCTACAAGCAGCCGTTTTCGAGATATTTTGATTTAAATTAATCGATGCATCCAATCTTCTTCTCATTGATTCGTGAACTCTTTGAAAATAAAAGTATCAAGTAGGCTAGTAAGTTCGTTCCAATGTTTTGTTTTGTGCTGTCAAATAATTTTATTTATTATTATTGTGATTATTTGTTAAAAAATGGTAAACTTTACCAATGCAGAGTATGCTAACATACATTTAACATATGGACTTGCTAACGGAAATGCATATGAGGCTAGACGTTTGTATCAGGAGCGTTATCCGAACCGCACAACTCCTACTTCAAAAACGTTTTAAGAATTCAGCTCGGTTCAGGAAACAGGAAGTTTTGAGAAAGCTAGTCATCTGTCGGGTGCACATCGGACGGTAAAAACCCCAGAAACCGAGGAATCAGTTCTCAATCTTGTAGGAGTACACCCGGAAACAAGCTCCAGAAAAATAGCGCCGACGTTAAACATTTCTCATGTTCAGGAATGGAATTTTTTTATTGATAATTTGTTATATCTCTACCATATTCAAAGAGTTCAGGCACTACTCCCTCGTGACTTCCCGTTACGTATCAACTTCTGTCGTTGGTTTCTCCAATGCCTTATTCAGAATCCTTTATTTGAAAATCAAATCCTGTTTACCGACGAGGCAAATTTCTCACGCAACGTAATATGCAATTTTCACAACAATCATTTGTGGTCAGAGGAAAACCCCCATGCGATACAGGTATCACATTTCCAAGAACAGTTCTCTCGTAACGTGTGGGCAGGAATCCTTGGTTTTTTATAGGTCCATTATTCATTCCGGGAAGATTAAACGGAGAGAGATATCGTCATTTTCTTGAAGAAGATTTGCCTATTTTACTGGAAGATGTGCCGCTTAGACTACGAAATAAAATGTGGTTCATGCATGACGGTGCCCCGGCACATTTTAGCATCCAAGCACGAGAATTTTCAGATCAAACTTTCGGCAACCGTTGGATAGGTCGGGGAGGGCCTCAACCATGGCCCCCTACAGGGCCGATCCTAGCAGGTGTGCAGCGCGTGCACCGCACGCGGGCGGCCAAACTAAGGCGCGGCCGCGAGGCGGCCGCAGGCCGCATTCAGTTATAACAATCAGCTATTTTTTGAAAGAAGAAAAATGAAACGTTAGTGCTCAGTTGTGTTGTATGTTGGTCTATTGTCCATTAGTATCTTCTCCTACTCTCATCTACACACATTCTTCATTTGAGAGCAAAATTCATGGCAGAGCCAGCAATGCAGCATAAAAAATTTAAATTTCTATAAAAAAAAAACAAAGGCCATATTTTTGACACGACTAACAGGTCTATTCCGTAAAAAGCCGTTATTGAACGATCCGTTATCAAACGACTGTCGGTAGCCGGCTCTTAACGATGCGTGTGAACGATATGTCAAAAATACTTATTCCTTAAAAGGTGTCGCTAGAAATGACCTTGGGAATTTCAGTAAAGAGATCCAATGAATGTTTTCAGGATGGTTAATGATAATTTTTCGTTCCGTGCTGAATGTTGCTAACTTAACAACTGTTATTTCGTATTCAAATCAAATGTCAGTAGTCAGTATAGATCTTGGTAGGTTGGATTTTATTAAAAAATCATGGAAAATAAAGATAAGAGAAAACGTTCTTCGAAGACCACCAGGACCCAATATATGCTATATTTAGAAACCCTGGAAAGTAATGAACCCTTTCGAACAAATAAATTTTCACCAAGGGATGAAAATATTTTAAGAGATTCTTGGGAACAATTAACTAAAAGTCTGAATAGCTCCGGAGGTCCTCAAAGATCCACAAATGCATGGAAAAGGGT
This sequence comes from Gonioctena quinquepunctata, assembly GCA_018342105.1. Classification (NCBI taxonomy): domain Eukaryota; kingdom Metazoa; phylum Arthropoda; class Insecta; order Coleoptera; family Chrysomelidae; genus Gonioctena; species Gonioctena quinquepunctata. The sequence continues at coordinate 65,792 of JAFIRS010002905.1, read as the reverse complement.
AAGTATTTGTGTTTATGAGATGTGTTTAACCATATTATGCTCAGGAAAATCCAAAAAATAATTGGGATTTCAGATTTTTAGCGATTGGAAATCTGCTGTAAGGAAGAGGGCGAGAGCAATCAAAGTGGGAGAGAAGAAAACAGGAGGAGGTCCTCCTGAAAAACCTCTAAATGATTTGGAGCAGAAACTCATAGATTTATCAGGGGTAGTTGTAATTGATGGATTTGCTGGTGTTCCCGAACTTGGTTTACTTATGAATGTATCCCCAGTAAACACTACCCTTGAGGCATCCAATGATAAACTTTCAATTGATCAAACCGACAATGTGCAGCCAGGTTCTTGTAATAGAACGAACCCAGCAGTTTCGAAGATGTGGACAGGTTCAGAACATGGGTCACTGCCCCCCAAAAAGGATTTAAAAAAACCTGTCAAGAAGCGCAGTACTTTTGTTAGTTCAGTTCAGAACTACTTGAAAAATCATGTTGACACAGATTACACACCAATACTAGGTGACATAAATCACAACTTGAAGGAGTTGGTAGCAACTGAACAACAAAACTCAAATTAAATTATCTTAGATTGCAATTGCAGTACCCAGATGTAGACATAGAGAGGTCATTGACGGATGAATAACTCAACTTAGTGCAGAGTGTGACAAAGACTGAATTATTTTATGTCTAAATATGGTGGCTCTCAAAGATATATTTTTTTTGTTGGAAATTATTCTATTAATGTTAACATTTTCAGAGAAGTATTTATGATTGTATATTCAGTTGTTTTTTTAATTTCTGTGATAATTTCTGGAGATAATCCTTTGTAAGAATAGAAATAAATGAGTTTAATATTGTACATATTTCTAATTTTCAAAAATGTTTTTTTCCTAACTGAAAGCGAGAAAAACACAACTGTTAAATTCCTTTTTTTTATTTTCCAAATTACACCAAACATATTTCACATTTCAAGCAAACACCTGTAAAATTAAATTATTCCTTATTTCTCGTGCTTCACGTAGCAAATCAACGTCTTGTAAGTTTTCGCCATTCTGCCCATCATCACCATTCTGTCCATCTTCACCATCCTGTCCATCTTCAATACCTAAAAAAGCGTTCCTCAGAAAATATGACAAAATATTCAATTCAGTATTTCTTGGTAGAAAAACAAGACATATGTTTTCAATTAATAGGATGAGAAAAAAATCACCATCTTCAATATTGTGTTCCAAATCATCATCAATGATATTGCGTTCCCTCAGGATGTTATGTAATATTGCACATGCATAAATTATTTTGGCAGCTTATCTGGTTTATAATGGAGAACTCTATCCTTTCTCAAACATCTAAAATATGCCTTTAAAACACCTATGCAGCGTTCCACAACATTTCTTGTTCTAACATGGCTTTCCGTATACCTTCCGTCTGGTGTATTTGGATCAGCTCCTACAATTGGTGTTAATAAAAATGGTTGTAGAGGGTAGCCGGAATCGCCCAAAAGCCAAGTATGTCTATCTCGAGCATTGTGAAAATTTTCTAGTAAAAATTCTCTCAGGTTGCTAACTATCCAAATGGCAGCATCATGGACTGATCCTGGATACCTAGCATTGATGTGCCGTATTTTCAAGTCAGCATCACATACCTGAAGTGTATGTATGTTTATATATATATATATATATAAATATATTTATATATATATATATATATATATATATATATATCTACACTTACAATTTGACAATTTATACTATGATAATTTTTTCTGTTGATGAAAGCTAAGCCAGGATAAACAAGATCGTTTGCTGGGGGTGGAACAATTGCAATGTGCGTGCAATCTATACATCCAACAATGCCAGGAAAGTTGAATCTTTCAAAAAACCTGTTAAGAAGTCAAATATCAACAAAGTTTCTGATCTTATCAGGAAAAGCAGTTTACTTTCATAAATATATTGAATGATAACTTTAAATATTTTACTCATAGAAATTAGACACCTGTTTTTTGCAACTGCAATTTCTCTCACAGTACTGGGGAAGTGAATATAATGATGTCCAAGATGTTCATTCATTATAGAAACAACCTCCTTGAGACACTTGCTTACTGAAGGTTGGGATAAGGCACAATGCGAATCTTTCCCAACTGATTTTTGATAACTTCCATGGGCAAAAAAATGAAGTGATGAAATAAATCTAATCACAGGCGCCATCCTTGTATTTCGCCTGGATACTTCCATATGCGGCTCGATTTCCAGGAATAGATCGAAAGCAGCCTCTCGGCTCAATCTGAAGAATTGCCGAAAATTTTCTTCTGGCATCTGAAAAGGATCACTATGATCCCTCAAAGTTTTGTTTATTTGTCTTTGTCGTTCCCTGAAAATTTATTTTTCTTCAGAATTCATTAAATTGCATATGAAAAATATCAATACAACTTGCCTTCTATACAATTCTCCACCTAAAATGTTGATTAAACCTGCCATATCAAAATATTAATCCACAATTTCCACAAAGTCGTTAACAAACGGCACCCATTCTATTGCCGTTAGCGAACGTTAGATTCTGTCGTTCACTACCGATATCGTAACGACTTTATATTTTTACGGAATACGATTTGACGCAAATATCGTTAACATAACGATAATAGTTGGTTAACGACATCGCTATGAGTTACGGAATAGACCTGTAAGTATGTTTGGTTCCTGTGTGCAGCGCGGTGGCTTATTTATGTACGTATAGTCTTTACCATGTCAGTTGGAACGGCGAAATTTTTTTTAAAGGAGGTACCAGCGGCGAAACCTTTGAAAAAAACGAGCTGCTGTTCGCCGGGCGGCTTTTTTTCAAAGGTTTCGCCGCTGCGGCCTCCTTTGAATTTTTTTTCGCCATGCCAACTTACTTGTGAAGACTATATATATCACAGTCGGCACGCGGCTCGCAGGTCAATGGTCAAAAGAAACTTTATTTTAGCGGTTTTCTTTATAGATAAGAAATGGATTGTTTCGACAAAGTTAAAGGGATGCGGCATCGGATTTTTTTTTGCTACTTCACCACTATATATAAACCATTTTCATTTCAAAATGTTCATTTAATTTTGAATCAACATACAATAAGACTGGTCATAAACACAATCAAGTGCAAGTGTAAGTTAATATTGGAAATTAGTGACAAGGTGTTGCTGTTGAGTATCGTTTAAATATTTAAATCAGAACTGTGGTAACTACCAAAGCTCTTAACTAGATTTACGAACGAATGAAATGTTGTACAGGGTGTTTTCTAATTAGATAAAAAAAGTGGGCATATTTTTAAACTAATTTTGTCGCGATGATTCGTTTTGAAAATAAGTACAGAATGTTTGAAAATTCAAAATTTATTTTCAATTCTTTCAAAATTCGTTAGCACAAAATATAATTTTCTTACAAAATTATAGGTTACCAACCGGGGGAGTTTATGAAAATTTTAATTTTTACCCAGATTTTGAAAGAGCGCTACGAATCAATATTTATTTTAAATAATAACTTTTTCAACAGGAATGGGGATTCCTTATGAATAACCCATATTCTTACACTTTAAGTAAAAAAAAGTATTAACAATAGTAGGTACTTTTTAGAGGTCATTTCGATGAATTTCAAAATTTCTGAAGAATTCCTATTCATTTTATCTGCATCTGTGAGCCATGATATACTTATCGTTCTTCTTACCTTTTACCTTTAGATGTCGTCCTCGTCCAAAAACAGAAAAACTAAAAGAGAGTCAGGTGCCTTCTATAGAAAAGAGAAGAATAGAAGAAATCTCAAAACAAGCGGGAGCATTGAAAAAGTATTTTGGAAAACCGGATAAAAGTGAGCCCGAACAAAAAGGTTTGAATCAAATCGCGGAGTTTGATTATTCTCAACCATCAACATCCACCAGTACTAGTGAAACAAACAATAAATCAATAGATTTCACACCCGATGAAGGTGATAAAGCTGCAAGATCATCATCAAGCAGTCCCATTCCCAGTGAAGCCGAATGTGAAGATGAGAGCAAAGAGGAAGAGGGCTCTGCTCAAGTAGCACTAGATGATCCAGGTACTTGGCCTAACATTTTGACAAAAAAATATATTGATTTATTGGTAGAACACGGTCCCAAACAAGTTGCAGATTTCAAATTTCCGATTGATGAAGTGGCAGAAAATTTAGCTGTTCATATTATAACGAAACTTTAGTGAACGGGGAGAAAATAAATCGCGCGTGGCTCTGCTATTCCATAAAACTAAATTGTATTTTTTGTTTTGCATGTAAATTGTTTAGTAGAGATAGTTCAACACAACTTGTAAGTACTGGCTTTTCTGATTGGCGTCATTGTTCGGATTACCTCAATAAGCATGAAAATACTCTAAAACACGTTAACTACAGACGAAAAAACCGGATATTCTGGCTCTAACAGAAATACAAGTAAACTCGTCCACCAACAAGGTCCATATGCTTTGTCCTGGTTACGAACTCCATTCTCGATTCAGGTTCAGAGGTGGAGTCTGCCTTTACGCTAAGGCTAACCTTTCATGCCAGCGTGAAGAGAGTTTGGAACCGAAAGACTTTGATGTGATGTGGTTTAAGCTATCTGATACCAAAGTGACTAAGTTCCTCTGCTGCCTTTACCTATCACCTAATGAACCTTCATATAACAACCTCTTTGAGTTTTTATCACTCAAACTGGACTACATTCAGGAGAACCATCCAACAGCTGAAACCATAATCATGGGGGACTTTAATGTACATAATGCTGCCTGGCTCAAATTCTCTAACAAAACAGATGATGCAGGTCGTCAAGCTGAGGCCTTCGCCATCACTCATGGTCTAGAACAACTGGTCGAGCTACCAACCCGCATCCTTGATGTCAACAACCAGTCTGCCAATACACTAGATCTTTTCCTCACCACCAATCCTGACCCGTATAGAATAGAAGTTTGTGCCCCACTTGGAAACTCTGATCACACCCTCATCTCCACAACATGCTCTTTCCATTTTACCATCGAGCAGCACAATACCACCCCGTCTCATGTGGCATTACAATTCGGCCGACTGGGAAGGTCTTCGTATGTTTTTCTCAGCGTTTCCATGGAAGAGAGTTTGTTTCTCTTCAGCAGATCCAACACGATGTGCTGAGACAATTTCTGAAATCATCATGTTGGGGATGCAAACTTACATACCGAATACCGAAAGAAGAACATCATCCGATAAGACCTGGTTTAACAGAAACTGCTCAAGAGCTGTGGCTTCCAAACAGGCAGCATACCATCGATGGCAAAAAAATCCGGGACCTGAGACCAGAGCAGCATATGTTGAGGCTAGAGGCATATGCAAAGAGACAATAGAATGTTCAAAAGATGCTCATAATGCCAAAATAAGATCAAAACTTGTTGAATGTCCCAACGGATCCCGTTCATTTTGGTCTTTCGCCAAAGCTGTGGGAAGAAACTTCAACTTCCAGCTCTTTTCCTCCCTAACCAAAGGAGATGGAACACTAGCAACGACTGCCCAGGAAAAGCCAATATCTTTGCGCACCTATTTGCTGGAAATTCCACTCTGGATTCTTCAGGAAAACAACCCCGAACATTACACCTATTGACAGTCACATGCCCGAGATCACCTTTGCCAACGTACTATCAGAAAGATTTTTGCTGGTCTCAACACCAACAAAGCCTGTGGATCTGACGGAATCCCGCCGATTGTTCTCAAGAAATGTGCCCCGAACTAACACCTGTTCTTTGCAAGTTGTTCAACCACTCTTACAATTTGGGAGTATTTCCGTCCAATTGGAAAATTGCAAAGAGTACAGCCAGTCCTAAAAGGCAAAAAGACCCTACCTAGCAACTACAGACCTATCGCACTGCTATCTATTATTTCAAAGGTCATGGAAAAAGCCATCAACATCGAGCTCATGAAATATCTGGAAGACTCAGGAATTATCAATGATAGGCAATATGGCTTCCGCCATCAGAGATCAACTGGTGACCTGCTCGCATACGTCTCACATATATGGCAGCTATCTAATGAAAAGTATGGAGAAACTTTAGCTGTGGCATTAGATATCTCAAGGCGTTCGATCGAGTTTGGCACCAGGGACTCCTCGCCAAGCTTCCATCTTATGGCTTGCCCCTCAGCTGTGTTCTCTGCTTGTGTTTTCTCTCAAACAGGTCTCTCCATGTAGTGGTCGATGGAGTTTCATCTGACCTCTACTCATAAATGCTGGTGTTCCGCAAGGATCCATTCTAGCACCAACACTATTTTTACTTCACATCAACGACCTGTTGAAAGCAACTTCATGTCCCGTACACAGCTTTGCCGATGATAGTACCCTCCATACCGCTTTCTCTTCCAGGGCCCCTATATCAGCCCGTGAAACCAGAAATGAACGAGGAAGAAATGTTAACAATATAAATATGGACTTAGCAACAATTCTCGAATGGGGATCAATAACTTGGTAGAATTCAATGCAAACAAAACACAAGCATGTCTTTTCTCTAGAAAAGCCTATCTCACTGTGCCTAACATAACTTTGTCAGGATTAACCATACTACTGTACAGTCATCCATATAGATGCTTGGTATTACTATCAGCAATAACCTTTCCTGGGAAAATCACGTAGAGGTCCATTGCCAAAGTGCATCCCAAAACTTGGTTTTGTTTCGTGCCAAGAGCTATTTCACCTCCAGTCAGCTGCTTATGATCTATAAGGCACAGATCCGACCTGTCCTGGAATACTGTTCCCATATTTGGAGTGCGGCACCTAAACATATCCTGAAGCTATTGGATTCTGTCCAAAAAAGGGCAATTCGTCTCGTCGGTGATGCCTCGCTTACAAACTCGCTCACTTGTCTGGAACACCGTAGAAAAGTTGGCGATTTGTCTCTATTTTATAGATATTTTCATGGGCGATGCTCTTCTGAAATATCAACAATCGTTCCCCCTTTGGCAGTCTCTTCGAGATTAACCCGTCAAGTTCAGTCTTCACACCCCTTCGTGGTCACTTTGGAGACCTGCAGAACATCACTTTCCAAAGACTCATTCATCCAACGAACTGCGAGGCTTTGGAACTCATTGCCTAGGGAGGTGTTCCCCGAGGCATACAACCTCCAGGAATTTAAGAAGAACACCAACTCCTACCTTCTTTCCCTTGGTTCCCACGATGTTCTCTGAACATTACAGGATATCCCTTTTCGTGGGAACCAGAACATATAAAAAAAACTCTATAAGATCGTGGTGCGAAATAAAGACGAGGATGGATAAAAATTGTACTATTGACGCGGAACAACAAAATGTTTACAATAGAGAGAAAAAGCGATGGCGCGCTATCATTGAAAGAATGATTGCTGTAGTACAATTTTTAGCCAGTCAAAATTTAGCATTCAGAGGAACTAGTACGGGTTGTATCATAGAGATAATGGTAATTTTTTAAAGGCAGTAGAGATGTTGGCCAAATTTGATCCAGTTATTTCAGAACACCTTGATAAAATCCCGTAAATACAAAGATAAAAAACACGTATTCCACACTACTTAGGGCAGCATTTTCAAAATGAAGTAATTCATATTTTAGCCGAATCTATTCAGTAATGAGATAACACGCATTGTCAAAAAGCCAAATATTACACTATAATTCTCGAACTCTACGCCCGATATTAGTCATACAGAAGAAATAACGTTTGTAATTAGATGTGTGACACTACTGATGGTAAAAAGTAAAGTAGATATTTTAGAATTTTTTTCTAAGTTTTTTCAGTAACTAATACCATTGGAGAAGGTCTCTGCAATTGTCTATTAGAGAAGCTATTACCTAGTCTGCAGCTCGAAGTTAAAGATATACGTGGTCAGGGCTACGACAATGGATCGAACATGAAGGGGAAAAATATAGGGCTTCAGAAACGGATTCTCGATATCAATCCTAGAGCATTATACGTGCCGTGTGCGGCTCATACCTTAAACCTCGTCGTTAATGACGCTGCCAGCTCCAGTGGTGAAATTTCTGGAATTTTTGATATGGTACAAGAGGCATATAATTTTTTTTCTGCGTCCCCATATCGATGGGATTTACTAAAAAAATACGTGAAAAGTCTAACATTGAAACCATTAAGTGAAACAAGGTGGGAAAGTCGTATCAATGCTATTAGACCTCTAAAGCAAGACCTCAAAAACATTATTACCGCATTAAATGCCTTAATTGAAGATTCCACCAGAGACGCGAAAACAAAAAATGGTGCAAAATCAATAATTAAAAATCTTGAATCATTCAAATTTTTGTGCTCAATTTTGATTTGGCATGATTCATTATCAAGAATTAATATTCTGAGTAAAATGCTAAATTAAACATCGCGGAATGCATTGAAGGCTTAGATAATTTAAAAAAATATTTTGTTTCACAAAGATCAGACGATAATTTCAAAATATTTGTCGAGATCAGCCACAACACTTGCTAGAGATTTAGGTATTGATCCCGAATTTCCAAGTTCGAGGCTCAGGAAAAAGGTCCGTTTATTTGATTACGAGGGCCAGTGATGAACCCTTTTGAATCCTTCAGCAATTCAAGACTTCTTTCTATTTTGCAATTCTTGATCCGCGATCTCTTCGGTAAATGAAAGATTTACATTATTATCTGAGTGCTTTTCATATTCTGCTTTCTGTATGAGTTTCACAACATTTCTAGTGATTATCTCATGAAAGCCTGCATGGACTTAGATATTAAGTTACAGGTACAGGAGGAAGGAAGTATCGTGAAAGATATACACGGTATACAACTGTTTAATGAAATAACTTCATTCAAAGATATTTTTCCAGATAAGAAACAGCCAATTGAGGTATTTGAAATCATAGTCAAAAATGATCTCATTTCCTGTTTTCCTAATTTTGCTCTAACAATAAGAATTTTTTTAACCTTACCTGTTTCTGTGGCTTCAGGAGAAAGAAGTTTCAGCAAATTAAAAATTATTAAAAATTACTTGAGAAATAATATGACACAAGAAAGGCTTTCAGATTTGGCCATCATCTCTATTGAATCCGAAATCTGTGAAAAAATAGATTTTACGGAAATTATTGATAAATTTGCCACTCATTAAGCCAGAAAGGTTATTTTATAATGATTAGGTACCTAGTCTGTAGACTGTAGAACAACTGATTTCTATACTTTTCGTTGGTATACGCACTGAGTATGTCCAAAATCGTTGTGTGTGAAATAGACGTTATACAGGTAGATGAGTTCAAGAGTTTATAATGTCAACGTTAAATATTAGTCAAAATAAGAAAAAAATATCTGGAGGGGCGGTACATCGGGTATTTGCACGCGGGCGGCCAATACCCTAGGATCGGCCCTGCCCCCTAGCTCACCAGACCTTAACTGTTTGGATTATTTCCTGTGGGGACATCTAAAATCGTTAATTTACCAGACACCTATCCAAAATGAAGAAGAATTAAGTAATCGAATAATTAACTCTATTAGAATGATTCAAAATACTCCAGGAATTTTCCAAAGAGTGCGCGATTCAATGAGAAGAAGATTGGATGCGTGCATGCAGGCAGGAGGTGGACATTTCGAACATTTATTGTGATTTTGATTTATATCTAGTGTTCCGTTGTTTATTGTTGTTTAAAAATTAACGTTTGAAATGTTTCTATGTTGAATTAAAATTTTTACAAAATTTGTCACTTTTTGACAAACACATGCATCTATTAATTTAAATCAAAATATCTCGAAAACGGCTGCTTGTAGCGACTTTTGAAAAGCATACCTTTTTCACGTAAAAATGATAGAGGAATCGATTTTTCTTCTAGAAAATGTGATACATACATGCACGACAAAGTTGTGAGTCCTCAAAAGAGACAAAGACCTGTAGGCGGCGCCCCTTACAATTAAGGGTCAAACCAAGATCAAATTTGAATTTCTCATATTAAAAAATCATCAAATACCAATTTTCGTCCAAATATCGACATTATTTTAAAAATTATTCACGAAAAACCAAAATAAAAATATTTTTTTAACCCCCTGTATAAAAAAATGAAGGCCTTGCGGACCCATGCTTATATGAACTTTTCACCTTATAATTAACTGAGGAATCGTCCTGTAAAATATTGGACACTTATTACATAACACCCTGTATATATGTGGGAAGTATTTGCTGACTAGTTAGGTACAAAACTAGGGATATTGGGGTAAGAAGCAATAAAAAAATAAACTCTTTAAGGTTTATCCAGGCTTTCGGAAATGTTTATTTCCATCATCAGGCGAAACTTTGTTGAGGTTGGTTCCAATGATGTTAAACATATTCATCTAACATACAAAAGAAAAAAAACGTAGATCAAGGATTAAAACGAAGTTCGAAGTTACTACAACCACATTAGCGTTGTTTAAAATTATATAAATATAAATGTGTACTCTATGCTTGAAACTGACATGTTACGAATCTATATATGTATATATATATATATATATAATAATAATAATAATATATAGTTTATTGAGTAATAATCAAATTATAAACAGTACATATTAAGTGTAAACATTCAATAAACCGAGATATATATATATATATATATATATATATATATATATATATCTAAGATGTTCTTTCAAGAATCTCATAGGGTGCTTAACTTTTCCCATACATGTACCTATTGACTGCGTGAATACTTTTCCTGTAGTTTTCACATTGTAAAAAGCAAACTTGTGAGAATCAGTTGATAAATATTTTTTAATTTTTAGATATGGAAATTTAAAATAGTAACACAGTTCTTTCGGAAACATATCCTGCCTATCTGTTCTTTGACGTTTATTAATGATACTATTAATTAATTTCTTGAGGTAGTTGTACCTACTAATTCGGGGAGAATTTTGACTTACTTATCAGAACACTCTTTCAGCCAAAAAGGTTAATACAGCTTCTAACCTAATTTCAAGGGTACTTTCTCTTATCGATCATTGTTTCCATTCGGAAAATTTAGTTAAGGCGAAGAACTTGTTAAAAACAAATTTCTGAAAAACAGATTTCGGAATAATGATACACAAAAGATTTGTTTTGTTTTTTTCGTTTCTTTATCTATGTAGCGCTGGAATATTTCAGGTGGGCTGATCAGTTGCATATTGACCATACGTGGTTGTGTGCTGTTTCATTTTAACGTGTCTGTATTTGTTTATACACAATTTTAAAGTTTTTGAAGTTTTGAATCTGTAATTGTGCCAATGTGTTTGTATCGACAACTCAACAGTTTTTTAGTTGAATCCACGAGCAGGAAAAACTTAGTTTTAAAGGTGGGTCATAGATACGTTCTTTGTTTCAATCTATACGTCAATATTGTCATTTCAGCTTTGAAAAAGGAATACATTAATTCCGATAAAAAATCGTTTTACTCCCTGGTCCTAATTCCCGTTGAATCCCTATATTCAATTCTTGGGACGATGAATCATTTATCATGAAATGTATTATTTGCTATAGAAAATATTTTGGTTTTATTAATAAGTCATTTTTAACGATAATTTTCACATTTATGAAACGGGAGTACCTAAAGTTATAGTTTATCCATTCTCAGTTGAATAAATTCATCTTCGACTCAAAATATAGGGTTCGTTCAAAATCGTACATATTATAATGTTGATTTTGAAGGAAACCGGAAAAATAAATAAATATGATTTCCCGTATAAAGTATATAGTAGACCAAATTGGGTGAAAACTATTCCCGCGTAAAAACCAGTCGTTAACTTCGCTGACCGCTTATAGCATAAATTACCGCAAACCACTACAGATTATACTTTATTGGGTTTGGGGTATAGATAATAGAATCGATTAGTAGAACAGTGGTGTGGTGTGTGTCTGGGCAGAGGCAGGTGAACAACTGCAAGAAAAATCTTGTTCAGTAGTCGAAAGTACAATCAACATAAAATTCTGGCTTAAGCAAAGCTGCTCTAAATTTGTACAACAACCAATGAAAGTGTTTAATACTAATCATCAGTTTAGAAAGCGGGTTGCCGATATTTTTCATGGGCCACATAGGGTCAAAATAGCAGGTAGATTTTGTTAACGAGTTTGAAATATTACATATGAAAAAGAAAGCTTGTAAATTCGACCTTCTAGAAAGTTAGGGAACCAATAAAAACAAACAGTCAGAATACTCTAGAAAGTTTGGATATCAATATTAAACAAAAAGTCAGAATACTTGCTTAGATTAATTTGAATAATTATTATGTGAGGAATTTGTTCCACCGAAGATTAAACAGAAGAAGTGAATGTCTTTTGCTTGCTATTTTGATCAGATTTTAGATTGACAAAGTTCGGAAAACTATTTTTTGATGTTCAAAAATAACAATTGTGTCGAGGAAAAAAAATGGTACATTGACGAAGTGGAAAACGGAAAACCCCAGTGTTTATCGAAGCAATTTTTTCATAAATCCGACGAACTTATTCCAAATCAATGATCCACATGAACATGAATAACAATTAGGGCAAAATGAAAAATATAATATTCTCATATTTAAAACTTAAAGAAAAAGTAGCCCAATCAATTCTTATTGATTTGAGAAAAATGTCTTCTAAAATTCGATTTTGTGTGACAAATGAATTCGATTGTGTGTGACAAATGGAATTTGAATTCAGAAAAAAGTTTATCAGATGTGGAAATCAGAAATGCGTTAGGTTGTAAAGGGATCACATTTTGTTTTTCAACCCATGTACATGTTTCACTTACATTGAGAAGTTTACACAATTCATAGAAAATTTATTGTGATTTTGATTTATATCTAGTGTTCCGTTGTTTATTGTTGTTTTAAAAATTGTGTCACTTTTTGACAAACACATGCATCGATTAATTTAAATCAAAATATTTCGAAAACGGCTGCTTTTAGCAACTTTTGAAAAGCATACTTTTTTCACGTAAAAATGATAGAGGGATCGATTTTTCTTCTAGAAAATGTGATACATACATGCACGACAAAGTTGAGTCCTCAAAAGAGACAAAGACCTGTAGGCGGTGCCCCTTACAATTAAGGGCCAAACTAAGATCAAATTTGAATTTCTCATATTAACAAATCTCCAAAATACTAATTTTCGTCCAAATACCAACATTATTTTAAAAATTATTCAAGAAAAACCAAAATAAAAATAATGTTTTAACCCCCTGTGTATAAAAAATGAATAATTTAAATGCAATAATTTTAATAAGCAGTCCAGTCATAAAAGTTAATTTGAAATGTCATATTGGAAAAGTGCGCAATGTTTCACTGAAGGCTGCAGACAAACCGCGGAAACCGAAAGAAAAATTTTCTTTATATACGACTATTCTCTATTCTGTAATTTTCAAAGAAGAGTAAATTAAACAGTATGAAGAAGTTCACAGTATTTACCTATGGCCTATGAGACAATTCATCAGTATCAAAATAATTTGTTACATTAAAGAGTTAAGTATCACTTTTATAATTTTTCTGCAAGAAAAACCTTGTAACCATAATTACGTGAATAAACAATATTTTTCTTCTGTATGATTTCATAATGTCGTTACATAACAATCAATAGCGTACGCCTAGATGTGTGCACTGTGTGCAGTTGCTGCACGCGAAACGTACCTCTGCACGGGAGTTGGCTTCAGCCGCTAAACTCTAGTCCCATTTCGTATGCTAAACAAATAGAGCTTGTTCCTTTCCTTTTTTATCTTAGAAGGGCCTCAAGGGCCGTATTTCTGAAAAGTTTTTTAGACCCCCACATTTTGACTAGTCTGCAGTAGACAAAAATTAGTACCGCTCAACAACCAGTCTCAAATCGCGAGATTTTACCAATAAAACCAAATATTGGGCAAATATGAGCCTCCACCACAGCCGTCCATATACATAGACGTTATTTAAAAATTACGGAAAATTTTCGTATACCTACCTCCAAGAGAATTGCTAACTTATGGACATTCCAAATAGGTACTTATTCATTAATATATACACTCCAACTCCATATATACTTAATTTCAAAATCACTTTGAATTGTCTGTTATAATAACTTTGACTAAATCTCAGTCCACCTATCCGTACCATGTACTAATAACTTATTAGCTGGAAATTCAGTATGGGGGGAAAGGTGATTTAAAATGAACAAAAAAACATAAGGCACGTTCTCAACTGTGAATACCTACTGAGCCAAATACCCAAAGAGAATGAACAATGACAGGAGACCTCGATCAGCTCTAGCCCCTAGCCAATCAGAAATAATTCAGCTCGAACGGGTTCTAGTGACTAGTGACGTCTAAGGGCATGAGACTTCGCCACTGACATACACGCTTACGCCACACGACGTCACAATATATCTCTTAATCTCTTTCTATCGGTGCCACCATTGCCTTATGGGGAATGAGTCTTCTTGTCAGATTATTGTTTATTCTCTTTGACTCTGAACAGCTGTTTACTGTTTGAATATTATCCAAAAGAACTGATATGAAAGTAGAATTCTACCTTACCGGCCTCCCACTTATTAAGTAGCTTCTTGTGTACTTGGTACTTGTGAGCTATTTAAAATTAACTATCATTCAATTCACAGTGAATCATATATTGAAACTCATTCAATCAATTACACTCATCACACGACAAAATAACTATGGTATTGCAACTTTGAAGTAGGAAACCAATCAGAAGACAGTATTTCCTTGGGATTAGATTTGCACTGGCAACTTTGCGCTGACTTTCGAAATATGGCAACATCGAAGGGAAGGGAAGGCTTTGACAGTGACTGGAAGTCTCATTTTGCTGCACTGAGTTGTGCTCTCACCCCCATCTCTTTTTAACTCGTATATAGTTGATACTCTCTTACTTTAATTTGTTTGGTTTTACCAATCCTGGTTCAATACATAGTTATTAATAGTAGTGATAATTTTTATTTTGATCAGGTTTTCAGATGTTCATCATTTGAAATGATAAATCATAATTATTGAATAAATCATTTCAATTCTAGCCCTCTAATTCTTTATTTATGAAGCTTTAATTATTATGTGATAAAATTACAATTTAAGGTTAGTTGGATGGCAGCCTTGTTGCCTATTTCCGATTTTAGTCTTTTATGTTTTATCATTTTTTTTATTTTAGTATAAAAATGGAAGACTATTTTGAAGGTTTTTCGGAAGAAATAACAAAATGGGAAATTATTAAGGAAATGGTTGACCTAGATCTAGGTAGGCTGTGGTTTTTATTTCATCATTATATCATCTTGTATTCGATTTGAATTTATTTCTCAATGTTAGATTTCATTTTCGCATATTATCACCCTAATACTGTTACTTTTAGATGATGAGCTTCAAAATGAACACAAAACTGTTCCAAGTGTTCAGCTGCTTCCAAGGCAAGATGTTTTCTTGTATGGGACAATTCCTAAAATGGAACAAAGAGTTTATACTAAATGTAAAGAGTGTAGGATAATTTTCAACCCCCGAGATATTTTATCACATAAATCATGCCCAGGAAAATCCCATTCATCTTCACACAGCTTGAAAAAGAAAGTGAAAAGCAAAGGCAGTAGCAGCAAAAAATCTCATTCAAACCTACCTCCACCTCCACTTTTCAAGGTAAGTTATTTTCATTAAAGAAAATACATTTTTTCTTTTTAAGTTATATGGAGAAGTTATTTTCCACATCTTCACAACTCAGGTCATTGTGATCTTAGAGATTATTGTATATTTTACTATTTTCCTTATATACACAGGTTTTATCATATACCTATATATATAGAGGATGAAAACCAAATATCTCTCAAATATTAAGGCTATGAAATGATTTATAGGGTATCTACAACCAAAAATATTTGAGAATAAAGAAGATGTACCTATTTGTAACATGGTGGCAGATCTTACCTATGGAAATGTTTTGAAATCAGTCAGTTTGGTTAGAAATTAGTAATGAAGACTAAAAAAATCACTGAAGCGAGACTTTCGAGTAGTACATAGTGGTACTAAAACAACTTTCCAAAGGTATGCTTTGTTTGTTGAGTTCATTAATAGCATTAAATAATATTCACTATAGAATGCATCATAACGATTTTATAAAAATACCAGTTTTTCCTGATAATTGTCATCATTAATAATATATACTTAATTGAGTGCTCAACATTTTTGGGAAACATGTGTCGAGTCTTTCTTGGCTCTCAGTTGATTTACATAATTTCCTACTCAATTTATCAGAATGAAGTGAGTTATATTGAAACCAAAATAGATTTAACAGTTAAGCCCGCATGGCATTCAACTGATGCCTCACTTCAACATACCCTTGGGATACCGAGGTATCAGGGTAATGAAAGCGACATTTAGTTCGTGCCCGGGTGGGTGCTATGTGATTACACGCTTCAATGATGACTTTATGGCAAATAAAAACGCCCGGTACCAGGAGTACATCACCGTTTGTGGGTTGGGAAAAGTTGCATACATTTTTGTGTTTAATTGCATTATTTTAGCAAATCATCATTTATTTTCAGAAATTACAAACATTGATTGAATTATACAATCATCGTGACAACAAAATATTGATGTAGCATTGTGCGTTTTAGAAAAACAAGAAACACAACATTGGAGAAACGCGGTCCAAATGGTCGTATTTTTTTCATCCAGACCGGGTGACATCCATGTAATGCCTCAAAAATCAGCTGTCCAAATTGTTTTTTTGCTCAAATTCAATGGTATTGACATTTTAACTGACAAAATTGGAGCTTGAAAAAAAACTCCGGTCCTTGACCATAAACACCAAGTAAGTCTTGGTTTCATATTCACTCCAAAGTATTTTCCAATGAAAACCATTTTTTATCCATCTTTAGTTCCTCCACTAGAACATTTCAGGTTCTCGAAGCTTTGGAATACATATACTTTGTTCATATATCATTGAATATATTTTGTTTAGGCCTGAAAAATATTTTGGATTTTTTTTTCAATAAAATCTATTTTTCTTTTCTCCTATGATTATTAGTAATAATAAAATAATTGATAAAAAAGGCAAGCTTTTACTCAAATGCCCTAAAAAGTAAAAAATAATTGCTCGGGTTATTTTGTGAGTTACAGATTCGAAAGCTTGTCACGCAAAGTAAATTCATAATTTTCGATCCCAAAAACCTTGACATCCCAATTTTGAATAGAAACAGGTCATAATCACAAAACTCGTCCACCATCTTGGAGCCGCTGTCTTCAATTTATGAATTTTGACAATAAATTCATAATACATACCAATATTGAATAGAATCCGACCATAATTACAATACTCGTCTGCCATTTGAAATTTGACAAAAAAATCACGATCTTTGACCCCAAAAACCCTCACATTCCAATTTTTAATGTATTCGGACAATAAACACAAATCTCTTCCGCCATTTTGTTTTTTTATCTAACAAAATTTTTATAATGCATTGTCACCGGAATTATGAACACCTGCCAAATTTCATGTTAATCGGAAAACTAGAAGTGGGTCAAAATTCAGTTGCAAGGTTTGTCCCGAACATACTAACAAACTAACAAGTGAAGTTGAATAAAAGCTTGTAAAAAGGACCAAAATAGTAAACATACTAGAAATTTGAAATTAAAAAAAATCTGATTTTAGATATTTTTATCAAATCTATCAATGATTCGGAGACAAATGACTCCGATAATTCACATAGGACTTTCCAAGAACAATCTACTTCATTTTATAAATTACTGTTACTACTGGTAGTACAGTCAAATTATCAGTTTTTTTAATATTTGTCATATTGAAAGCAATAATGGAGAGCAATAAAATTGCTACTTTGACATTTTTTCATATTCTTTTATGCTTTTGTGAGTATAGACATTTTTGGGAAACAAACGTTCATCGGTATTAAGAACAAAACAATGTTTTGGGTTATTAAAGACGAAATATTCCATTGCACAACTTTTGCTTGAATCGGGAAAACTTTATGAAAAACCATTTAACATTTTCCCATCGTGCCCATTTTCAATAGGTGTAAGGAATTTTATTTTCTCAAAATATTAAATCACTGACGAACTACTACTCGGCAAACTACGTCATTACGGTATTGTGGTCGAGCGCTGAAACTTATGACCAATTACTTAACAGGTAGAGTACAGAATGTAAAAATTGGAAACGAACTGAGCTCTGACTCAATTGTAAAAATCGGGGTCCCACAAGGGACAGTGTTAGGCCCAATACTGTTCCTCGTATATGTGAACAACATCTCAAAAATAGCTGGTCTCGAAGGGTACCTCATCTGTTATGCTGATGATGCAGCCCTTATTCTCACAGGGATAGATTGGAATGAAGTCAAACACTCTGCTGAAAAACATCTGCAAAAATCAATATATGGTTAACACTGAATAAACTTGATTACTATCGTTTCGGACGTCCATCGTCTTAATTTATTTAAAAGATTTTCACGACGTTTCGAATGCTTGTATCTGCAATCGTCTTCAGGTGAATACTGTCAGTATTCACCGTTTGGCCCGATTGGCTCTGATGCCCCTTATCGTGACAGGGCATCAGCTTGTTCATTCCCCTCTACTCTGACGTGCCCTGGCACCCGAGGAGGATTACTTTGTTGTTTCTTCCTAATTCACTTATTTGCCCTACTATCTTCGAGTTGATATTGGGGGAGCCCAAAGCTTTGATGACTTCTTGGCTGTCGGACAGAATTGCGATGTCCTTATTCCTGAGTTCCTGTCGATTTGAACTAGGCCATCTTTCGATAGCATGTACTTACGCTTGAAAGATATTGGATTTGCCAATAATTCAAAGAATTTGGTGGAGCACAAAGACGCCTGCTCCAGCTCACTTGGGAGTCTTAGACCGGCTGTGTATGGATTCTAGGCTCCACTTCCTTTTATTGCTTAGTTTTGTGCATTTTTTATTCGAAGCTATGCACTTTCAGTAGGGGGTGAGCTTTTTATATGGTGAATTTTCCGTTTAAATCCGACCTTTATTAACCTAAGATGAGCTCCATGTGCAGCTCTCTCTACTATGATGTGGAGAGGCATGAGGTGTAGTATAAACTCTAGTGCTGCTGTTGGAGTTGATCTCATTGCTCCTGTAATGCAAAGGCATGTTAGTCTTTACACTTTTTCCAAGGTTTTCCTTGTTGTAAGCTTGGTCCTGCCGTGGCACACTATTCCTCCGTAGGTGATCATTGATCTCATTATCATGGTAAACATCCATCGCAGTATTGATAGGTTTAATAATAATAATAATAAATATACTTTATTGTCATGAAATAATTTCTTCTTGTCGACAAAGCATGAAGTCAATAAATATATTATATATAAAATAAGATAGATACAAATTCACAGTTGTTATACTAAGAGGTTTCAGTCTCACGTTTTACTCACATACATTAGTAAAAATATTGCTTTGCTAGTGAGTCCTAAATACTTTACTTCTTCCATTCTAGCTCTGCTCCGTGATGGAGCTTTGTTCTTTGAGTGAACGGTATCATTGTTAATTTTCAACCCCAATGGGAGGCACCACCTCTTAGTGATTTCAAGTCCACACTCTTTTCACTGCCTCGTACGATGTTTAGACAAATGCTCCCTCTATGTCTAGGAAGGCACAGAAGGCAATTTGTTTTTTTCCAGTGATTTTCGGTGAGCTCGAAAAGTGCAGTTTGCCAGTTGCCAGTTTGCCAGTATTAAATTGTACTTTCTTAGAAATTACTCTCACTGCATAATGTATGGGCAGTTTTTTTACAAAAAAGTTCTACAAAAAGTTATCATATATATCGACCAACCTTCTTCAAAAAATCTACTTATGTCAAAACGAAATGAACATTGCATAAACAACCGATAATAATTTATGTAAATTCATTAAGAACAATAAAGATAATAATACCAATAAATCTTCAAACATCTGGAGTGCAAAATTAACTTGTTCTTGTTCTAGTTTTTCGACTGGCGAAAATGGCAGAACCATTCAAAAAACGAATATCCGAACATAGATGCTGTTTTATATATGGTAAAACAAATTTAACTGTTGCTGAAAAGCATTGTTTTGCTAACAATTTTGAAATATTACATATAGAAAAGAGAGGACGCAAACTTGACCTTCTAAAAAATGTGGAAATCAATAGATATAAAGAATATCAATATTTACTTAAAGACATAATGCATTCACTTGAATAATTATCCTTGATTGAATTTGTTTTTTTATAAGATTTTACCGATAATGGGATAAAAGTTCCAATTGATCACTTATTGGATTGCTTTAATCACATCTTATAGCTACTAGTACCCTCTGTACATATTTAAAATGAATCGTGTGCGTAACTCAGTCTCCACCTAAAGAAGCTGTTTGTTTATAGCGAAACATGTGTTGTGGTTTTGTAAATCCAATTTAGTAAAAACCCATAGTGAAGTGTTCCATATTTTTTTGCTTGACGTGACAATCAAATGAAAATTCATCAAACAAACATCTAAATGATCCTATTTATTATAAATATATATATATATATATATATATATATATATATATATACATATATATATTAGGGTGCTTCATTTTTGGGAAAAATTTTTTTTCTTCAAGTCCCGCCTGAAAAATTCATAGAAAAATATAATTTTTGAGCATATTGCGAACCCTCAATTCGAATTTTAACCCACTGCTAGAGAATTTTGAATTTTATCCATTAAAATAACATTAAAAAATGATTTTTTTATACGTTTTTCCTTCCGCTCACCCAGAAAAAATTTTTTTTGGGAATTTTGACTCATGGATTCTTGTTATAGGTATAATTTCCTACAAAAAAGCCTATTGCGTCGAGTTTGTAACTCCAACGGGTTCGACGAAAAATGTCATTTAAGCTTTTAACTTTTCTTTGATAATTAATTAAGTCTTCTAAAAAATTGTTTAAAAAAATGTTTCAATAAATTACATATCGTTATATAATCTAAAGAGGTTTTTTTCTAAACATAATTATAGTATAGATCACAAGCATAAACAATACGTATTACTGAAAAAGTTGATAGAAAAAATGATAATGAGTGAGTTGTACATAAATATAAAGTCTAACATGAATAATTGTTCTGGGAAAATCGTATAATTTTTTTTTAATGTTTTGAACTCCAAAAAGTAGTAATCGTTGTGGAGTTAAAACATTTTTGCTGCCATAAAATTTCAAAAAATACAATGACAAACAAGTTTTTCATTCAATTTTTTTACTTGGATTTCATAAATTAGTTTTTATTGAAAAAAATAGATTTTTCCGTCAATTTTAAGTTTTAAGTGGCTTTAACAGCTAAACTATGAGAGCTACGAAAAAATATCTCAGCAAAATTGTAGGGCATAAAATTTGTCATTTACATTTTCTTACTATCTTCAATAGTTTAGCAAATAAACGCGATTTACTGCTATTTTTATGGAAATTCAGCTTAAATGACATTTTTCGTCGAACCCGTTGGAGTTACAAACTCGACGCAATGGGCTTTTTTGTAGGAAATTATACCTATAACAAGAATCTATGAGTCAAAATTTCCAAAAAAAAAATTATCTGGGTGAGCGGAAGGAAAAACGTGTAAAAAAAATGTTTAATGTTATTTTAATGGATAAAATTCAAAATTCTCTAGCAGTGGGTTAAAATTCGAATTAAGGGTTCGCAATATGCTCAAAAATTTTCAGGCGGGACTTGAAGAAAAAAAATGTTGCCCAAAAATGAAGCACCCTAATATATACATATATATATATATATATATATATATATATATATATATATATATATAGTGATTCGGATATTAATTAATATACACAGAATATTAGAATATTAATTAATATACACAGAATACCTAGTATGTGTTGATAAAATTACAACTCGTATGAAATAATAATTCCATAGGGAATGATGGGACATACTTAAATGCTAGGAGTTAAACTTGGAAATAACTCTGATATTTTAATCTTCTGTGAGATCCTCTTTTGACTAACATTGTGTAACAGATTGGTTTGAATATCTTTGTTGATTTCCAAATTGAAAATCAAACTGAAAATTTATAATTTTTTTAACTTTAATCAAAAAAATAGTAACTAAACGTGTGAATTTGTTCATGCCATTGTCAAGTACTCTTCACGTCAGTTATCACAACAATTAATGTCATTGAAAATCAAAGGATTGGTGAAAAACGTGCAAATATTTTGTTAAGAAGTTTATGTTTTCTTCAGAATACATTGTACTTCAGAAATGCGATTCTACAAATTCTCTCTGGAACGTTAAAATGTATAATGTGCCCCAGAATTGGGTTTCTGAAATGATATCCAGAGAATCCTAAATTCCTTGGTTTTTTTATGGCCCATTTTTAGTCAGAAATATATTTTTGCAGTGCTATAAAAAAGGTGTATAGTAGACATCATGTGCAACATATAAATGTATGTACTTCTGGAACTTTTTCATGGTGGGAACAAAGAACAATTCATTTGTTATGATCATGTGCTGAAGAAAACCCGTTTTGAATGTGGTGACTCTTGGAATGTAATGTTGAGGAAAATGTTGATTATTCAAAGTAACTCATTCGATAATTAAATACATATCAATTTAATAAAACTCTGACTTCTGTTTACATTTGAGAATGTGCAGCTGATCATCAAATTTTTTTTTCAATTTACTTCAAAAGAATGTATGTCAATGATAAATTTTTTAACAGTAGAATTGGGTTGTAACGACACAATATAAATATCAATAATGAGATAACCAATTTAGCATTGTGATTCTGAATCGCATTGTGGTAATAGTGGTTAATTCTTTGTATAAATAACCAAACAAATTAAAATCATTTTATTGTTTAAGAAGAGGAGTTTTTTATTATTTTAATATACTGAATAAATATATGCAATTTAAAACCCTTTCTATTCATTTATCTGATTTGAATTTTTATATTCTAAACATATATCTTGATTTCACGAAAAAAATACATTTTTGGAGAGGTTTTACTTTCGTACATTATTCCATAATAACCAAGATTTTTTTATTTTTTTGTAATGGACCATATACCTCCTAATGCCAAAAGTATTTTGGTTAAACCTACCCAAAAATTTTATAAGTTGGTCTTCTGAACAATAGTTATCATGCGTTCAAAAGGGTTCTGTATATTTTTTCGAAATAGGGTATTAAAATAAACCAATACTTTTGAACTATTATTGACTATTCTCTTTATTTTTTTGGGTTTTCTCTCCACCGGGAAGTAAAAAAAATAATTTTTTGTTCATACCAACCAATTGCCAGTTTGCTACTATATTCAACATTCAGCAATTTTTTTAATTTTAATTTGTTCAGGTTCTAGTCAAAATGAGTTCAGACGAATTGAATCAACTGCAACTGTCATTGATGTGCTAGTAAAACATATGACTTTTGATAACAAAATTTTTATTAACAAAGTTTGACAGGGGTGAGACATTTGACCTTGTTGACCATGCAGAACTCTAGCTGAATAAAAAATATTGAGTTATAGGACCAGCATCGTACTAGCTAGTAATATGCCTCGAGAGTCGATCCTAGCCAAGAACTATTTTTAAACATTTTAGTTATATCTGCAAAGACCATACCTACTGTACTCCAAAAAATGCAGGAACCCTGGATCTAAGACTGGTGTCTAAATTGATTAACTCTCAAGACAACCAAAACATAAATTATAAGTTTTGTTGCCAAAATTACCTCATTAGATAGCACCTGCTTGCTGAAAAGTAAGCTTAGCAAACACTGATTTTTCAAAAGATTGAAAAAATACAAAAAAAAATATTAAAATACTAAATGTTAAAATTCTCCTTTTTTTCTGTTATTTATCTCTGAGATAGTATGGTTTTTGAGTACCAGACCTCAGGGCAGCCATCTATTCTTCTCTGGAATAGAATGCATTTGAAATCAATAATTCTTTCAAATGTTTTTTATAATTATATGGATTTAGATTTTTCACATATAGAGGGAGTGCATTGTAGAGATTTACATCTAGATAGTTTTTGCTAGTCTTATGCAGTCTAAATTTGCTTGGCCTGATTAATTGACAGCTCCTGGTGGGATAATCGTGAAAGTCAGAATTTTTTCCGTAATCTCCTTTGTTTTTATGAATTTCTAATAAAAGTAGATAGATGGTAGTGTGTCATGATTTTTAGGGATTTAAAGAGAGGTCTACATGAATCAGCATAACCAGCACCAGTGATTATTCTAATGCTTTTTTCTGAAGAATAAATATGTCAACAGCTTTTGCGTTATTTCCCCTAAAATTGTTCCTTAAGAAATTTGGCAGTGGAAGAATGCATAATAAGCTGATAACTTAATTTGTTGAAAATATAAACAGGATGTTCATAAAATCAGATGTGGAATCATCTGCGACTGAAAGATAAACTTTAGTCACTATCTTCCATCGTCAAGATAACCTCTTGTGGGGTATTCATGTTGAAAAGGGAAACATTCTCAATTGAATATTAATAGAAAGATTTTTAATTGAAAAACCATGATTAAAATGAAGTTATTTTTTGTGAATGTCTAACAGAAAACAACTACTTCCCCGGCTAACGCCACGCTGGACATTGAACTACATCTGATAGATATTCTGAAAAGGCCCTAACTCAAAAGAAAAAATCTGAAATTGAAAATTTGCATTTTCATTCAGATGGTTATTTGATTTTCTATTCCAGTCTGTTAGACATTCACAAAAAATAACTACTTTTTAATCATGGATTTTTCAATTCACAGAAAAATCTTTCTATCAATATTCAATTGAGAATGTTTCCCTTTTCAAGCTAATAACATTGCATGCACGCCAATAATATTCTTCAGTTTCCGGAGTAGGAATATATATTTGGAGATTTTATTACTAAGCTGCTCTATGTGAACTGACCAGTTCAGTGTGTCATCTAGAAAAATACCCAACAATTTGACTGACGCAATTGGTGAGAAATAGATTTGTTGAGTTTTATTCGAATTCAATTATCAGGTTGTTTCTTCTGAACCATGTTGCCGCTTTTTCTTGGGCCAGATTTATTTTATTCAAAAGCACTTGTCTTTCCTTGCCAGAAGTAGTCAAGTTATATAATGTATTTGATGACATTATCAAGACTGTCTCTAGCTTACATTGCCTTGAAATTAGTTACTGTGTAGATAATATAATATTCCACAACAAAAATAATATTGAACATTTCCAAAGCAAAATATATCGATTTCAGAATAAGACTAACTCAATATTTATTAAAAATTGGTGCAATTATTTGTCGGAGCAAAATAACTTTACGCTTATACTTTTTTTGTTAGTTTTAGTTTTTTCCCTAAAAAATATGGTTTAACCAATATTGAGAAAAATTTCACTGAAATAATTATAATTTTGGTTAATCAACAACTAGTAATGAATCTCATTCATATTATTTCCAGAAAATTTGGTAGTATAGGAAAGTCATTATCTTCCTTGAAGTGATATTTTTAAATTTCAACACCCTGTATCTAATATATATATATATATATATATATTATATATATATATATAGTTTTCACAATAACTATTGTTGAGTACACCGATAAAAAAAGCTATGAAAAAAATGGGACGTTTTACATAAGGAGTAAGTTTGGTGCTTTGCCATAATAATGCTCGACCAAGATTTTACTTTATAAACGGTATGACAAAAAGTATGGTAAATAAAATAACTAATAAAAAACCTTTTTAAAGACAAGCTTTTATTTAAGCCGTGTACTAAATCTATAAAATAAGTTTAAGTCATCGCTGACAATGATTTAATTATTTTTTGTTGCATTATTTGGTTTCAAAAACGCTTGTCGCGCGAAGTGTTCATGAAAGTAGGTACCAATTAATTTGATTACTATCGTTTTGGACGTCCATCGTCTTAATGTATTTAAAAGGTTTTCACGACGTTTCGAATGCTTGTATCGTCTTCAGGTGAATACTGAAGACGATTGCAGATACAAGCTTTCGAAACGTGAAAACCTTTTAAATACATTAAGACGATGGACGTCCGAAACGATAGTAATCAAGTTACCACATCGTCTACAACCTTCAACCAATTAATTTGATTGCGCAGTGATTGGTTGCTAAGTAAGAACTTGTCAAAGTAATTAATTTTTACAAGGTATTCATAAAAGTAAGTACCAATTAATTTCATTGGACAATGATTGGTTGGTAAGTAACAACTTGTCGAAGTATTAATGTTATTACAATTCGCGCGACAAGCTCTTTGAAACCAAATTATTCAACAAAACTCCCACATACCAATTTTTAATCAAATATGACCATAATCAGAAAACTCGTCCTCCATCTTGGGGCCACCATCTTGAATTTTGACGAAAAATTCAAAATCTCCGACCGCGAAAACCGCCGCATACTAATTTTGAATCGAGTTGGACCATAATCACAAAACTCGTTCTCCATCTTGGGGCCACCTTCTTAAATTTATGAATTTTGACAAAAATTTACTAATCTCCGACCCCGCAAACCCCCATACCAATTTTGAATCGAATCGGACCAAAATGACAAAACTCGTCCGCCATCTTGAATTTATGATTTTAGAATCGAATCGTCATATTCACAAAAATCGTCCGCCATCTTGAATTTATGAATTTTGACAAAAAATTCATAATATCCGAGCCAGAGAACCCATACATACCAATTTTGAATCGAATCGGACCATTATCACAAAACTCGTCCGCCATCTTGAATTTATTATTTTAGAATCGAATCGTCCATATTCAGAAAACTCGTCCGCCATCTTGAATTTATGAATTTTGACAAAAAAATCATAATATCCGAGCCAGAAAACCCATACATACCAATTTTGAATCGAATCGGACCATAATCACAAAACTCGTCCGCCATCTTGGAGAATTCCAACTTATCTTTCCTGGTGAACCTAAAATGAAAGTGTGTTTCTACTTTGAACACTTTAAGCTGCTTTTCATCGATGGGAGTGATTCCATTCGATGAAACATGAAATAAAATCTCCATTCAGTCTCGAAACACAAAAACAAATTTGATGGTACATTCAACAGAAAATACTGATGAGTTATGTGCGTTGAATGGCACTACGGTTAACACAAACGAACAAATCTCACATGAATTCTACTTGAAAAAAAATTCGAGGCCACTCTGAAAAGTAGATTTCACAATTCATATTGAGTAGATTGTTGAAGGAAATACAGTTTTACTTGTTTTCTGATAATAAATTATGTTACTGAAGCTGAGGTGCATTCATTGATCTGAAAACAGGTTATGGGGTCCAAAGTTATCATTAGAAAACATCTCTTGAACGAAACCATAGAGGAAGATAGTAATTTATTCAAAAAATAAAAAATACCATTAATTTAATAATTTTTATGTTTTAAATCTATTTATTGTATACAAAATTGTTTTCAATTACTCATATTTGCTCCACATTACTCTTCCATTTCTCATCTTTTTTATTTCTTTTATTTTCTTCAGTTCTGGAAAATCTCGTATTCGGAAATATGGATGTAGGCAGTATACTTCTGAAAGATGAAATTAAAAACTGATCACAAAGGTGTCCCACATGGTACTGGGCTAGGACTGCTTCTAATTACGGTATACTTTAATAATAAGGTTTTTTAAATTTATCCTACTGACGTAGGTGATATCACAAGCTTTCTGATTGTCGGAAAGTTTCATAATCAAGTTGAATTATACTATATCTGAACCAAAAGTAAAGCACAATTTATAATTTTCAAATAGTTTTTTTCAGAAATATCATTTTAAATATTACTTGTATGTGATATCTTGTAGAATGAAGGCGAAAAGGCCTATTAGGTCTTTTGACCGTTACCCTTTTGATTATTTAAAAGGTCTTTTTATATTCTTTGAAAAATTACAGAATAATCAAAATAAAATGAAAATACATAATATTTTGAAAAAATATCCGAAATCATTTTATTTCTCAAAAAAGTCGCATATATTTGTTCTCTTTAGAAATTCTGACTACTATTGCATCTCATTCACATAAAATAGCCTTAGTCTTATGTTGATAATAATGTGCGACTTGATAATAATGTTCTATGTGTATATAGTCCCTAAATTAGTATAAGACAAGTAGATTTAGTTGGAAAAAAGAATTAATCGAAGGACTATATGAGAGACAGAACTGAAATTTGGGGTGGTGCCCCATTTCAAACATCTCAGTAAATACAACGCTTCACTATAATGGGTTTACAAAGCTGTAACATGTGTTTGGCAACAACGAATTTGACACCCTCATTCATTTCAGAAAAAATGTGCAATTGCATTTTTGAGACATCCTTTAATCATTTTGTTTCATAAGTGCACTCCAGGTTATATTTGTATAGGGTGTCACGAAACCGCCCCTACCATAGTTACTTATGACATTATTATTTTCTTTTGTTCTGTCAGAATTCCAGTTGAATTTTCAATATTTTTCAGCATCTCATGAGTAACTGCTGTGGATGAAATTTTCAATTTATTCTGTCATAGTGAGCTAGTGGGCTCTTGATGTAAATACCGATCACATAATCCGTGGAAACGTCTATTGCATTTAAATTGGTGGGGAGGAGGCATCGTTTGACCAGGAAGATTGCTCGAACCCATTCTGTTGAACATTTACATCAGGATAGAAACACACGGTTAAAAATTTAGAAGGAATATCAACTCTAAACCAGCAGGTCCACTGTTTTTTTCACCATTTTTCAAAGTAAATCCCACTGTACTCTATTCTCTAACATAGTGTCGAGATGGTTAACACGCTGATAGACACTAACGTCACACGGCATCATAGAGGTCGGTGACAATTGCGACACAACGCCGCCCTGCACCCTCACACATCCGGATTAAATTGGACAGAACGCGGAACGGCGTTCAATTTTGCATAGTTATTATAGGAGACAGGTGATTACTGTCACGGATTGTGTGCAATAGGATCGTGTAGTGTCGTTTTCTTGCATACAATATCGGTTTAGATCCCCACCGTGCCGGCCAAGAATTTGCCTCTCCCAATTTCATCGCAACTCCATACGGCGTCGTCTTTGCCAAAAGAAACTCATTTAGTTGTATTTGCTTTGTCGATGAACAGTGTGATGCAGAATGTGTAGCAAGAATGGGCAGCGTAGAAAGACAAGCTTCCGATGCAAAGTGTTCATAGAAAAACCTTCCCTATGTCCTACCTGCTTCTAAGGATACCATAAAGCCAGAAATAATTGAAAAATGATACTTTTTTACTCCAGAAAATGTTTATTTTGTTTCTTTGTGTTGCCAATTTTTTGAGTTACTTTTCCAAAGATACCTACTTAAAATAATATTTTATTTTTTGTTACGAATTTTTTTTAAGATACGATAATATTTTATTTTTCCATGGTTTTTTATTTTATTTCAAATTTTGACTATATCATTTTACAGAAGACTACGTAACTTTTAGAATGCCGATAGACGTTCTGTCCGTTTTGAGTAATTAGTAGCCTTCAAAATGGCACAACGTCTATCGGCGTCAACATTCAAAATCAGTAAAAATACACCAAATGTTTTTTTAATGTTTCTATAATGAATAACATAAAAAATTCTAGGCTCTTCTATTACCTCATAATTACAAAAATCTGTCTGTGTCACAGCACGAAAGATTTCGGATTTCTCTGTGTTCTTCAACGTGTTAATGGGAACAGAAATAATGGTATCTACTTTATAAAGTGCTCGATTGCAATGTAATGTTCTAGAATCATATATCAAACCAATGGTAACTGTTTTCAACTCTGAAATAGAGATTATTTCATAATTGTACAATTACATTTCATCAATACAGAGAAAACTGATCAAATGATGGTAGTATTCAATTTGAACTATGCATAGAGTTCAAATTCCATTCTAGTAGTTAGATTTTGAATTGATGCGGCCGATACTTGATGAAAATCCATATTGTAGTAAACAAAACCATGACACGCGTTTCGCTGTACAATAGCTTTTTTAAGTGGAGAACTAACTGAACAATAACGATGTATCATGTTAAATAGTAAAGGCATGTAGTAGCAGGTATATGAATCTAATTAAGAATATTGAGGATATTAAGGATTATCCATTAGGTATTTATTAGGAATGAGACCAAATAGAACGGAGATTATATCCATTAAAGATTAAACAGGTAATCTTTATTAAAACAAATTCAACAAAAGAGAATTATTCAAGTTGATCTGGTAATTAAGCAAATATTGGGTCTTTTTGCATTTATTAATTTCTAAACTTTCTAGAAGGTCGAGTTTATAACCTTTCTTTTCTGTATGTAATATTTCGAAATCGTTAACGAACAATGTTTTTCAGTCAAGAGGTGAGTAGCAAAAGTATAATTTGTTTTTCTATTGACGAAACAGTTCCAATGTTCTGATAATCGTTTTTTAAATGTTCTGCCTGTTTGGGATATATAAAAACTTGCACAAGAGCCACAAGTTAATTTATGTTCTCCAGATTTATCGAATTCTCACTTTGATCTTTATTGTTCTTAATGAGTTTACTTAAATTATTATCTATTTCATATGCGATATTGATGTTATTTTTACGCAAAAAAGTTGATTTTTTTTCGTTAGGATGTCCTAAATATGTAATAACTTTGAAATTATGTTTTTCGTTTTGAGTAGGAAACACTTCTATTATAGCTTTTTTATAAAGTTTTCTCGAATGAATAGAAAATATGGTGGCAGCAGGTTTTATTAAGAGTTTTTTATTTTTTTTATTATTTTGTCTCATATGCAACTTTTATTCATAATGGATTATTTCGACTAAAATTAATTACCTATGCATGCCACTGTGTTTATATACTTATATTGTATATGACTCACCGTATGTGCCATATGTGTATGTACAATCCCTTCTAATATAATTACTATAGCTATTTAAAATCATCTCGGAACAGACAGCTTTGTTTTTATCTTTCTTTTTTTTCGCTTCTCTTTTCTACTGCTGAAACAGAGAGCGTGCATCAAGCAGACTCAACTGACACCTCGCTTTTTTTCCAAAACAAAATGTTTGTATAAAGTATAGTGAGATACTGTATCTTTATATTTTTGTTTCTTGGAAAATAAAGAACTTTATTATTATTAAATATTTTTGAAGTGTAATGTCAACTTATGAAGTTCGATCCAGTGATTCTTTACAACAAAGTTAAATCTTTTTCTTCTCCAGCATGCCTTTCTTGTTTTCTCCAAGTGATTGCTTCGAAATGTTATTAATCTTTGGCGAAAAAAATTGCTGTGAAGCACAACGTCCATAGCAAGAAAGTTTTATAGATTTGCCCATTCCGTCACGAATGGCTTTTTCAAGTGTTGAAGAAACATCGAGAACTGGGTTATTTCCTTTAATATAAAGCATCGTCATAATACGAGAATTGTTTGTTTCTATCCATACTCCTGTAGGATAAATCGGTGAGAAGTCTACTGTACAGAGAATTCTGAAAAAAAAAACAAATACCACTCATTCAAAATTCAGTTGGTACAAGCTTTAAAACCCGCGGACTTTGAACGACGACTTAATTCATTGCTCGTTTCAGGTAACATGATAACCTGAATATTCAATCAAATTTTGTGAGGATGAATCGCGGTTCCACAATAATAGAGTTGTAAATTGACATTACAGTCACTATTGGATAGACATGATGTATTTATGGCAAATAAAGGATGCAAAACAGGAAGTGAGGATATAAACTAATCCGTATCCCAGCAGAACATTACTGACATACAAAAAATTCACCAGGTTAGCCAGGAAATTATTAAAATTTGGCATAGGTATTGTTTAATATGTGAACACCTCTATAAAATTTTAACACCATCCCGAACCCGAGATATATATAATTGAAGTTGACTCAATTAACACGTAACATATGGACCATGCATAGGCAAACAGCACATTATTAATTCTACCGTTAGTACTAAAATTAAGAAGTTTATGAAAAACGAGGAGGAGCTAGAGCAGGATATCACAGATATTGTGAAAAAAAATCAAAGTGATTGTCCATCTAGTTCGACAGATATAATCAAAACTACTCTCGTTATTCAAAATAGTCCACGGGGAAGCGCACAGCCTAAAGGAGGGGTCGTAGAGAAATGCGGATTGTGCCAGGGGACTTTTTAAAGAAGGTCGGGGCACCATTTGAGGGTCTGAACGCGAAAAAAAAACTCCTAGTTGACCCCATCGATTTTAACGATACCCCCCCTTTCCCCCAAAAAAAAGAGTTCTACAAAAAAGGTCCATTGAAGTTTTATGGAAAAACGATAATTTTATATCATGACGTATGATTTCTAGTAGGGGGGGAGGGGGGCCCGGGTCTGAAATTTTTTTTTTGCTGCGCTTTTCGGGGACAACAATTTTTTGAGTCGCCGACTTTCTATAACAAAGAAATTTTCTAGAGTCGATCAAGTGCCCCCCTTCAAAAAAAATTTTTTTTCGCGTTTTAAATCGAAAAGTCTTGAAATTTTTTTATTCCGTCGAAAATAATTTCCTAATTCAACTGTCTCGTGGCGGAACTACCTTTATTGCCAGATTAGTTTGTTCATTCGTTTTATTGAAGATTAAACAGGTAATGAATATAATCCCCATTCTATTTAATCACCTATGAGAATGTCCTTAATTACATTCTTATGCCTACTACTACTACCTGCTCTGCCTATTTAACATGAAACATTGTGATTGTTAGTATTATCTCCACCTGAAGAAGCTATTGTATAGCGAAACAGGTGTCGTGGTTTTTTAAACCCAATTCAATGAAAATCGTGTAGTGAAGTATATTTTGTTTACTTTAATATGTATTATCATCAAGTATCGGCCGCGGCAATTTAAAAAATTGATAAAAAGATACAATACGTGTTTCCCTTGTGAGGAGAGGTGATTTGAACAATTACTAAAAAAATCATAGCAATTATAATTTGTCGCTATTATCATATATAGGTTGGTTTGGTTCAAAGTATCATATTTGTTAAAATATTTGTTTGAATTTTCATTGCCTATAAGTATTCAATAACAAACACACTTTTAGATGACATTGTGCGGAAAATACAGAATTTGTAATACCAGAAATAGTATCAAAATCCCTAAAAATCTAATCAATTTAAATTAATTTAAAGGTTATTCCCCTTTTGAAGCTAATTTATGCGCAAAATTAATTTCGAATCTAGGTTATTCCTAGACCAATGAACCTTAATTTTAGCATTGGTAGTGATGCGAAGAAACAGAACGAAAAATAATCTGTACTACTCGTAAACATTTTCCGTCGGCAAACGGTAGATCAAAAGAGCCGATAGTCAACGTGGACTCGAGTGAGGGCTGTCAGTTGTACAACCGATTCGTCTGGACCAATCAAGTCGGATATAATGCTGCAGGTGTTCTAGATGGGAGGTCATAAATCAGCGTTATATTTGTGTTTTATAGCTATAAAGATTAAAACCAGTAGGTCTATGGTCTTGGTGTGCCGATCGAAATACGTTTTAGGATATAATAATAACCTACATCAAACAATGAAAGAAATTATTTTTCTTTCTTAATGTATTTGTATAAATAAAAGCTTGTCTTTAATTTTTTTTCATTTTTCATTATTTATGAAGTATTTTTAAAATCTTAAAATATCTAAATAAAATAAGTTATCTCCGCCACTGCTGCTCACACGATTTCGCCGCAGGACTTTTTTATGCTTCTGCAATTGATATTGGGAAAACTATACTAGTAACTATAAATTTGGATTGAAAGAAGTATGGTATCCATTGACACCACGGATAGTTGAACCAAGTATATGTACAAAGTAGATTGTAGGGGGGGCTCCTCAGCCTCTCTCAGATCTTTTGTACCTTACCCTTTCAACTATTCTAGGCACAGGATTCCGAGATTTTTCTGGGAGCTAAGTTCCTGATGTCTGAGTGCGTCAATGAAACCCCTTCGAGGAAGTTAAGCCTTTTGCAAAACAGCCCTTGGTAGTCGCAAAGCAGGTATTCTACAGTTTCACCGAAATTATCGCAAAAACGGCACGGTTCACTGTCTGATCTATCCATTTTTTGGAGTGATACCTCAGAGGACAATGTCCCGTTTCCAGTTTCAAATCTTTCGCTTGTCTTTGTCCTGGGACCTTATTCTAGTGGTTTTTTATTTGATCAGCTTCCCAGTGCCGAAACTCTTCTTTACTGAGACCCCAGAAGGGTTCGGGGCCATGGTTTGCCCCTTCCTTGAAGGCTGTCTGCTTCCTCATTTATGTACAAAGTATATAGAAGTTTATTCAGAATTAAAAAATACAAAAGCAAAGTTTTAAATATAAAATAATATCAAGATGAAAAGCTTGATTGAATGATAACTTTTTTATCTCGATGGAATGAAGGGACAATTCCAAACAGAAAAAATGTTTGGATGGGATACGTGTGTTTTTCAATTCACGGTGTTGAAACTACCAACCAATTTAGTGAAAGATTTGGATTTTTCTGAAAATATCAAAAAGTGTCTCAATGTTTGAGTGTTTGGAGGATATTCGTTTCCTTGTTCAAGACATTTATGGACAAACATATGAAAATACAGTCAAATAATGAATAAAATATATTGAAATCTCACTAATCTACTGTTCAAATTGACGAAAATAATATTTGATCGACTAATGAGCATTTTTTCCTTGAAGGATGATAATTAGAAAAATCTTTATTTCATTTAATTTTCGAAATATTTTAGTTTTCGCCATTCGAATGGAAGAAAGACCGTGGGATAGTGACAGATTTTAAGATACGATTTTACTCAGTATGCCTTTTTAGATGACAATATTGTCCGTATATCCTCATGATGATAATGCATGAATCAAAGAGTCGTCCTGGGTTCTTCATATTAAAAAATGATTCGTCATTTGTTCGAAAATTATGTGTTTCGGTACGATTTTAATCAGGCTGTTTTGTAATGAAATTTAAAAAAAATCGGAAATTCATTGGCATATCGTTAGGGTGGGCTCGAAGGGCTGGTATGATTACGTGAACTTGTATTTGAATGAGGAAATTTTCCGCGTTTTTAAACAGGCTGCCACTGATAAGTATACAGGTTCTTGTTATAAAACTGCTTAAAAAAAGATGGCATACCAATTGCGTATGCCCAAGTACATTGCAAAAATTTTGAACAGTTATGGAATAACATTCCGTGATTTTAATCAGTGTGTCACTTCTATTTTCATACAGTTTATGGTAACGTATGATGTATAGTCTAATCAACAAGTTCAAAAACGTGTTAAATAGATATAAAGCTCCTAAAAATATGAGCGATAGCTCATTCGATTCGGAATGACGTCTAGAAAAATGTTTTTTAAGGGTTTATTAGCACGTAAAAAATTGCGATTGTTATTAACAAAATAAGATTAAAAAAAGAAGGTATTTCGTTTTTCGTTAATAATTTCTAAAATAATGATATTTAAGGAATTATGAAAAATGATCCTGAAAGAGGAGGAAATTTCCAATAAAAAAGTCCCGGAACTCTATCTCTATTATTTAGGCGCACCGTCTAAAAAGCCGTAATATCACCTAAAATATTTTTTTTATAGTATTAAATAACAATTTAAAAATTTGAATAAATTATGGTGTAATCTAGACACTTGAACGAAAAAAACCTCGGTAAAAAAAAATTCTTGTCGATTTTTCAGAAAGTTACACTATTGTTAATTAACTAATTTGTTCCAATCTCTGTTTTTATAAATTACGACATAAAAGTTTAAATAATTGGTCTATAAAATTTTCGTGGAGCTCTTTTCATTTAGGTACTTAATAAAGCAATGCAATTTTTTCTTATTAAAGTTTATTATTTTGTTAATTATAATTTTTTTAAATTAACAAAAAATGAAATTTCTAAAAAATGTTTATCTGGCATACCAATTTTGAAAAGAAACTGTACATAATCACAAAACTAGTCCATCGTCTTGGAGCCGCCATCTTGAATTTATGAATTTTGATTAAAAAAATTATAATCTACCTCGAATACCAATTTTGAATGGAATCGGACCATAATCACAGAGATCGTCCGCCATCTTGGAGCCGCCATTAAACCCCCATGCCAATTTTGAATGAATTCGGACCATAAACACAAATCTCGTCCGCCATATTGGAGCCGCCATATTGTTTTTTCTCTTACAAAAATGCCATAAGGCATTGTCACCGGAATTATGAACACCTGCCAAATTTCACGGTAATCGGATGACTGGGAGTGGGCCAAAATTTACTTGCAAGACATGTACAAAACATACATACATACAAATGTGAAGTTAAATAAAAGCTTGTAAAAAAGGATGCAAATATAGAGAAAACCGTTGCAAGATAAACGCGTAACGTTTTTTGTGTTTTTAAGCAGTATGCCCTTTGGTTTTTATGATTATCATGGTATGGTATGTAGGTGGAATAACAAATGGCACATCGATTGATGAGGTCTAAGATTTATAGAAATAGAGAGTTTTTTTTAATGAAAATAGAGAAAATACAGTTGCCAGAATACTGGCCCTCTGATATAGCATCTGCCTTAAACGTATTTTGAAAGCCACATATAACGGTCCTGCGACAGGGGACCAACGCGGCAATGTTGCAAAATGGAAATAGTATGAAGTTTTATAAAAAAATTTAATATGATAAACCCGAACTATAAGTTTTTAATTTTAACAAAGTAAATTAATAACTTTAATTATAAACCAAGAGGCATACCTACTGATTAAAAACACCCAGGACGACTCTTTGATTCATGCATTAATATCATGAGGATATACGGACAACATTGTCCTCTAAAAGGCATACTGAGTAAAATCGTATCTCAAAATCTGTCACTATTCCACGGTCTATTATGTTTTAACAATAGACAATATGACGTAAATATGTGATCTGTTGGTAGCAAACTAGGAAGAAGCAGCTTTGAAATTTGCACACATTTTTATAGCAAAACACTTTTGTTCAATGGGAATATAGAGTCACACTTGCGGAATGTTTTTCTTCTCTGACTCACAATCACTTGACTAGCTCATAAAAAATGTCATGATATTGTGCATCGTCATTTTTATTGAGTGAGCACGTTTTTTATAGTTTCATATACTTTATGAATGCTATCACTAAATTACAATGTACATTTTTACTCATTGATTTTTATTCATATCAAATCATACAGAATATTGCGAGTTTATATAAATTTATACTACTTCAAAAGTTCCTCCAATTATTTTGCAATTAAAAATCGTTGGTGTGAGTTGTTTAGAATTCGAAAGTATATAAATTGAACCTTTAAGGCTTTTGTTTCACTCAGCATTACTATTATTACATTTGAGATATAATTAAAATTGTGTTTTTTTTCAATATTTTCAAATGAATTGAAAATCGGACTTCATTGTTCCAAAAGTGTGCCACCTTTACTGTTTCCCAAAAATATTCCAACATTTTAAAATCACTGCCAAGCTATATGAAAATATATGGCAGCATCTTTTGAAGCTATTGTTTTAAGTGCAGCAGACATATCTTGACCTCTGAATAAGACAGAAAATATCAAGCTTTTTCTATATTGAGGTTTAGTCTCCTATGGTTGAATAAGTGGTGTTACATTTGGTGGCGTAAACATAACAATATGGCACCATTATACTTTTTAGTGGATGTGATGGAACATTACCTTCTCGAGCAGTTTGTTTCAGGAACTCTTTAACCTACAAATTGAAATGTTTTATACCTTTTTATGTTTTTTATTGCAAGCTTTTATTTAACTTGCTTCGTTGGTATGCCATTCCGTCATTCTTTCCGGTTTAAAATTTGTAATCCATTTTTGGAGCACTTGCGGACATCCGATTGAGCTGAAATTTGGAAGGTGTTCATAATTCCGGTGACAATGCATTATGAAATTTTTGTTAGTGCAATTTATTGGTCAATTTTGGCAACAGTTTTTACTCAGGAATACCAACATACTGACAAGAAATGGTTCAACTTTAGGAAAAGTTCCGAATATTATTCAATAGCTTATTGAATTGACTCTGATCCATTCTTAAATATCGTTTGAATTGATTAGGATCTGCACTCAGGAATTTTTCGTGAACTAATGTCAAGTTTCCTTTCCCTCTTTTCTCAATCCAAGATCTAATCCACCATCTTCTACATCTCTGTCTTTTATATTCAGCAATGCACATTGCTGCTAATGTAATGCAACGTAAATTATCTTTTTTTTTTCACACTATCATTTTTCTCGCGTGAAATCGCGTAAATAATAACATATAACCTGAAAATTTCTGTTCTAGCAGGCATCCAATTCATGGCCGAAAGTTACTGCAAATTGTCACTAAAAATTGATGAAAAATTAGAACCGATTCTAAACTCATCAATTTATTGCTCAAGTTCCAACTGACGACAATTTTCTGTTTACACCTATCAATAAAATTGAAGGTCACAAAATTGACCAATTTATTGGATCGTGTAAATTCGCACTTAGAAAAAAAACAAAATGGCGCTCCAATATGGCGGACGAGTTTTGTGATTATGGTACGATTCGATACAAAATTGGTATGTGAGAGTTTTCGGGGACGGCATTGTGAATTTTTTGACAAAATTCAAAAATTCGGATGGCTTACAAGTTTTGTGATTATGGTCCGATTCGATTCAAAATTGGTATGTGGGGGTTATGGGGGTAGGAGATTATGAATTTTCTGTCAAAATTTATGAAATTGAAATGGCGGCTCATGGAATTTTTTTAGATATAAAAACAAAATGGCGCATCAAGATGGCGGACGAGATTTAGGTTTATGATCCGATTCGATTCAAAATTGGTATATGGGGGTTTTCATTCATAAAATCAACATGGCGGCTGATGATCTCTGTGATTATGGGCCGATTCGATTCAAAATTGGTATGTGGGGGTTATGGGGGTCGGAGATTATGAATTTTTTGTCAAAATTTATGAAATTGAAATGGCGGCTCATGGAATTTTGTTGGAGATAAAAACAAAATGGAAGGCGGACGAATTTAGGTTTAGGATCCGATTCGATTCAAAATTGGTATATGGGGGTTTTCGGGGTCGAAGATTATGATTTTTTTATCAAAATTACAAATTCAAGATGGCGGGCGAGTTTTGTAATTATGGCCCGATTCGATTCAAAATTGGTATTTTGGGATATTTGGGTGAAAATTATGAATTTAGTCGAAGATTATTGATTTTTAGTTAAAATTCATAAATTTAATATGGCAACTCCAAGATGGGGGATGAGTTAATCTTTAGATGGTCTCCTCATTGAAGGACTAGATAGCTCAGAACTTCCAGGAAAAAAAGGCCTCATAATAACGATTCTTTAATAAAAATGCGTAGATTAAGGCGTACTTAAGTACTAAAAAGCACAAAATAAAATAATTAATAAAAAACCTTTTTAAAGACAAGCTTTTATTCAAATGCACAAAAAGTAAAAAATATTTGCTTTAGATGTGTGAGTTATAGATTCAAACGCTTGTCGCTTTTGTATTCAAACCAAAAAACTTTGCGCGACAAGCTTTTGAATCTATAACTCACGGAATAACCTACATCACACATCCAAAGCAATTACTTTGTACTTCTTAGTGCATTTGAATAAAAGCTTGCCTTTAAAAAGGTTTTCATTAATGATTTTATTATATTCGACCATTTTAAAACGCATTGTTAACCCAATAAGTAAGTAAAGGTTCATGACTCTATACAAGTGAAATAGGTTGAATTATTTAATTGTTTACATTCAAGTTTTGGCTGTTCACATTACCGAGTAGGTGAATGAATGTGATTTTTTATGGAGGAACAACGTTTCTTGACATGGTTTTTTGGGTAACCGTCCACAGTCTGAAAATGAAAATATAATCAGGAAAATCTATATACAAGTTACTTATCGGGGTGAAATAATTAGTTTGCCCTTCTACACTTGTATAGATTTTCCTGATTATATTTTCATTTTCAGACTGTGGAAGGTTTCCCAAAAAACTATGTCAAGAAACCTAGTATTGATGTGAATAATTTGCCATTCACGTTATTGAGTAGGTCACATAAGCGCATGTTTACATTCGCGAGACTACTATTCAACCTACGGAACCTAACATCAGGTCATATATTCAGTATACCAAGTATTTCATAAGCAAAATAAGTATTAATCCCAAAATAGGCTCCATAAGTAATCTCATTTATGGGTCGTTTTTCTCTTCGACTTTTTTTTCATTGTTTTTCCAAGTGTTCAGGTCTTTTCGGTATAGCACTAGTCCCCATTTTCATTATCAATTGTTTTGAAATATGGCAAGAATCAAATACCTTATTGTCTTTGATATTTTCTCTAAACTATGGCTTTGCATGTTTTCTGCTATCCAGTTACTTTGTAGTAAAAATGAATAATTTCTTATCATGTAGAGTTTCATATAAAATTGAAAGGAAGAATAAATGGTAAGTCAAAAAAATTTAATTCGTGTATGCTTGGAACTTATCAGCTTTATTGTTTTGTCGTCCAATATTTCCGAAGTACCAGAATCAATTAGACATTCTTAGTATTTAAATCACCTGATGTTGTTCCATTGGAGCTGCAAACTAAACAATCTTTATCAATATTCGTTGGAACATTTTGTATTGTACTGTAAAGGTGCTACGTCAGTTTTGTCAGGCCATTTGAATCAATCGCAACGATGTTCAGGCTTGTAACAAGTTACCATAAAGGCAGGGTGAATAATGTTTTCCAATGTACTCACCTTGGGGTATGTTCATTCAATTTTTTTAATATTCAATTTCAACTACATTGTTTTTTTTTTCTAAAACCACACTTTTGTTTTGATTTGTCGAAAGTATAGAAAAAGTGTCAATATTGTATGAATATGTACCAGTAGTATTGATTTTTTCATAATTTGGTGAAATCTTATAAGATGTAATAATATACCTACCAATAATATACTTTTTGAATTATTGCTGTCGATGCTAGTCATAGACATTATATTTATTAAAGTCTGGATCATTTTTATTTATATTAGAACTCGTAAAATATTATAATAAATGATTTTTTGGTTTTTCCACCAAGAAAAGTACAGAGCAGGAATTGTATTTTGAAAAAGGGTGTGGCTTTAGAAAGAAAATTGCGTTTTTCGAAAAGATGTTCCTTTTTTTCTTCAAGGGATTTCATTAAAACAAATTGGAGACTATTATAACGAAGAAATGATATGCTAGAACTTGAAATATTAAGAGGTGTGTCTATATAAGAATTCAGACACGGTTTATAAGAATTATAAAATATCTTAATAATAATGGAGTACTATTCTAGATTTGTTGATACGATTCATAATTGCAATTGATAAATTCACATTTAGATCCATAGTAGAAAAAAGTTCAAAACGGGGCTAACTACCCACCCATAGAAAAAAAACATGTTCACAATCCTGTCCTTGTGTTGAACCGTAATCTGTAGAAGTGAAAAATTATTTATATCCAAAAATAAGAAATACGCCAGGTATCAAGGTCAAGGTATCACTTAAAAAGGTAAAATAATTTTTTTCTCAGATTCCAGAGTGTCTTCAATAATTGTATAATGTATTATAATAAAGATTTCTTGATTTTATGTGTCAAAAGTTGAAAGCGTGGGGGACCCAATCACGACATAGAAATGCAAGGCAATTTGAGCGACACACGCTTCATCTTTAGTCACATTATTGAATCAAGAAATGTAATACTTAACTACACTACAATTATTGATCACATTCTGCGAAATGATAAAAAATGTCTCTTTTTTAATATACTGATCATTCATTTTAATTAGACCCTATGTTTTGATTTAACAGAATTCTGAGTCGAACTGTACCATAAATGATTAAATTCTACCGCCATATTAACTTGAGAATCAACTCAAACCTAGAATCGCCCATGTGACCCAATGAAAAATCCAATGTTTACACAAAAATAACATTTATCCGATTACAGCTTCAAACCCTGTACAAATAATAACATATTTTGTTCTATTAGTTATAGAAACAACGCATATATCCCATTTTTTTTTTACTAAAATATAACAAAAGTACTTATATATCTGTCTCCTTGGGGGTCTACCGGGAGTATGAACGGTTACCTTACCCGAAACTGAGTGCAGTTCATTCTCAAAGACATTCCACAATCTACAGACCAATTTCCTGTCATCTAAAGTGATGGAAAGAGATTGATATTCATTTCTCACGAGTATGAAAATTTGTAGAATGAGCGAAGGCGAGTGAGAAATGGACATTTCATGATGTATAACAACTTAGCGAAACAACACGAGCCAATCGAGTGGCGAAATATACTATCATTTGCCGTTAATTAGTTGTGAAAAAAAGGTTTGGCCAATTCATGTGAACTTAGCGAAACAACTGATAGAATCCGCGGAAAGCAAACTATTAGGTATAATAATTTGCCGCTAATTAGTTGTGGAAAAATTAAATTTGTCGCTATTGATGTTAAAAAAAAAATATGTTTCGCTAAGTTCATATGAACTTAACGAAACAACTGTTGATAGAATCCCCGAAAAGCTAACTATCAGGGCTAATAATTTGCCGCCAATTTGCCTATAATTAATTGGAAAATTTTGACAGAATCCGCAAAGAACAAAATAAGGGCTAATCATTTGCGCTAATTAGTTGTGAAATAATTAATTTGGTTGCTATTGTTGTTTAAAATTCGTCGAAAACGAAAATAAGACCTTATAATCTGCCATACATTTGCCGCTAATTAGTTGTGGAAATCTTGAATTCGTCGCTATTGTTGTTGAACAAAAAAAAACCCAAGTTCATAAGGAGATATTGTTGTAAATGTATTATGCAAGAACTTTAAAAAATATACAGTGTCACACATAAAGTTCGCAATATATGGAAGTTTTTTTTATTAAGGTATAAAAATTTTACTTCGCTTGAAAAATGAGTACAAAACAACCTCTTTCCTTTTGTCATGTGCTACTCTAAGCCTGTCAAATTTGACATTTTTTTCGAAAATCCTCAAAAAAACAGTTTTTTTTTAAATTTCGAAAAATGCCAAAGAAAAAGTTGCTCAGTTTCAATTTTATACCTTTCCTCCAATTTGGACTCTCTACTGTCACTTCGACTTTTTTCCATTTTTTTTAATTTTTCGAATCTTTTGCTCTACCGATTGAACGAAACATGATTCAAATTTCATAATTTTGATGAATACGAGACTTCAATATCATATCTTGCCCAGAAAATACTCACATTGGACTGTTACCAGAAAAAAAAAATGCATCTCCAGAAATTCGTCTTTGTTGTTGCCAAGTCCATCTAGTTTTTTCATTTCATTGTGAAACTGATTCGGATTTTCGAAGTATGGACGTTAATATGTCAGTAATTGAATAAACGAATTTCTCTGCATTCTTATTACACTCGTATTTCTTTTTTTAATAGATTTATATCCAGTTTGATTATTTTTCTGACCAATAATTCAGTTACAAACAAACCCGAAATATCATACTTTTCTGTAAACTAAACAATGACCTACAGTTTAATAACTATTCAAAAGACTTTCGTTCTAGCGATTTGTACTAAACATGATATAAAATTTCGTGATTTTAAACAATACAAGACTAATGCAACATCTCGGGAAGAAAATAGTACAATTGATCGAATCAAAATAAAATTTTCACTTAGTAGGCTTTTGAAACAAATTTTTAGTTTTGGTTAATGTCAAATAATTGCGTTTAATAAACCGAGTTGTTTTGTGTACAGATTTTCCTACATTTATCATTCACAAATAAGTTTTATGTACAATGTTATCCACACAAGACAAAGTGGAAATCGTACTTTTATGTGGTGAGAATGTGCCATATCCAGATGTTGCTTGTATTTTCAATCACCGGCATCCAGGAAGGAATATTCACTTTGACCGTGGGAAGAATATTGAAAACATTCAAAGAAACTGGCTCTGTGGACAATCGTTTCCAGAAACCACATAATCCAATAAGGTTACACATCTTAAAGAAAGAGTTTCATATTCGAGAGGAGTTTCGTTTTGGTTCCAGGTGAGAGAGAAAAATGATATCAACATTTCCCTACAGGATTTTATGGACAGACGAGGCAACTTTCACGTCGAACGGAACAGTTAGTTCCCAAAATTGTCGCTGGTGGTCCAACAATAATCCAAATTTTGTAATGGAATGTCGTGACCAATATTCTTTCAAGAAGTGGTGTGGTTTATTACATAACCAAATAATTGGACCATATTTTTTTAGAGAAAATTTGAACGCAGACATGTACAGACATTTCATAATGAATCAGTTGTCTGAAGTTTTGGATAATCTGCCTCTGACGAAATTTGTGGTATGAACTTGACGAGGCACCGATCCACCAAACGGTAGAAGTGAAACAGTGTCTCAGTCAAATGTTTAGGGGCAAAGTGATAGGACGAGATTGGGAAGATTATTGGCCACCAAGATCATCGGGCTTATCTCCATTGGACTTTTTTCTATGGGGTTATAAGCACAGACCATTTGCAAACAAAGAACATTTAGAGAATACCATTCGGGAGTGTTGTGCTAATATAAATCCCCTATTTATTAAAAATGCCACAAAGTCTGTGGATGAAAGGACTATAATTTGTATAGAACGGGAAGGACGGCATACTGAATGATGAATTCGGGTTCTTTATAAGATTATTGAGATAAATCAATGAATGTTACGATGTTATGTTGTGAATTTGGTTATAGTTATTTTGGTTTAATGTTTTTTACACATCTAATGGTGAAAATAAAGAATATGAGATTTATGAAATTAATTCAAAAAACGTTGCGAAAAATTATTATTTGCTCGAAAATTACATAAACAGTTTACATCCAACAGTCACACTGTTGGGTGTAAACTACATCAAAATATTTCGAACTCATCTGCAGCTAACGGGATACAAATCTGTTAAAAAAAGAAATACGGGTGTTATAATAGAATGGAGAGAAATTTGTTTATTCGATTACTGACATATTAACGTCCATACATTGAAAATCCGAATCAGTTTCACAATTAAATGAAAAAACTAGATGAACTTTGCAACAACAAAGACGAATTTCTGGAGGTGCTTTTTTTTCTGGTAACAGGCCAATGTGGGTATTTTCTAGGCATGTATGACATTGAAGT
This sequence comes from Gonioctena quinquepunctata, assembly GCA_018342105.1. Lineage (NCBI taxonomy): Eukaryota > Metazoa > Arthropoda > Insecta > Coleoptera > Chrysomelidae > Gonioctena > Gonioctena quinquepunctata. Next base: position 20,804 of record JAFIRS010002905.1, on the reverse strand, counting down.
CTCGTATTCATCAAAATTATGATATTTGAATCATGTTTCGTTCGAATCGGTAGAGCGAAAGATTCCAAAAATTAAAAAAATTGGAAAAAAGTCGAAGTGACAGTAGATAGTCCAAATTTGGAGAAAGGTATAAAATTGGAAACTGAGCAACTTTTTCCTTGGCATTTTTCGAAATTTCCAAAAAAAACTGATTTTTTGAGGATTTTCGAAAAAAATCAAATTTGACAGGTTTAGAGTAGCACATGACAAAAGAAAGATGCTGTTTTTACTCATTTTTCAAGCACAAACTAACTGCGAAGTCAAATTTTCATTATATCTATTAATAAAAAAAACTTCCATATGTTGCGTTTTTTATGTGTGACACTGTATATATTTTTTGAATATCTGCTGTTTTACAAGGTAGCAGACAACTTTTGATAACATTCGCGGAAAATGGAAAAAAGGGCTTACTTATTATTTGCCGTCAATTTCGCAATAATCATTCAATTTCATTCGAGTATGTCAATATTCAAGTTCCATTGTCTCAACTAGAAATGATATTAGAATAGTACCGAGTAAAGTATGTTGCATAGCGGTACCCGCCTTCGTACAAATTCTCTTTTATTTTTCAATTCTTTTCATTGATCAAAAATGGCCATAGATTCAAGCAGACGTTGGTTTCAATATTTGTTATTGTATCAAACATTAAACAAGAAGGTTGATCCACTGAACCTTATCCTATTAGTCATTTCAGAAAATTTATCGAAATTAATAATAATTTTTAGGCATTATCACCTTTTCAGACGATTTCTGAACATAATCGAAAATGTTACTGAATATGAATAATACTATTGTTAAAAAAGAATGGCGGAACATCATCGTCATGAAAATAATACTGTTTTTCTATGATTTTGGAAAAAGTGCCAGACTTTTCTACTGTTTTGCATTTGAAAAGGAACCGATTTTTTCAGTTCTATAATTTTTATTTGGTTCCTGGAAAAAAAAGTGGGAAACATGATTAGAGTTTCCACTGAAACAAGAATGTTCTTAATCTGTGTTTGTATGAATAAACGTCAAATTTTTTATCGAAGCAACTAATTAGTGGAAAACTCGAAGCTATTTTGTTTGATGTTTGAGCAATTTCTAGCGCATGTGTTCCACTAGCTTTAGTTACAAAACGTCATGTTTTTATTTCGCAAAGAAAATGTTAGCAGTGAAAAAGGAGTGTCCTTGTTAACAAGTTTAATCGACTACCGTTCCGCCATAGTTAAAACGTCGGATGGCGAGGTAGGCAATAAATCATTGGTGAGACGAAATGTATATATTTCTTTTCAACGGTATCTGCGTATGGTTGATAAACATGATTGTCAGCTGTCGGGCCAGCCCAAATAGGGCGTGCCTCAAGATATATCAAACCAGTGGATATGTCAGGTCTCACCAATGATTTATTGCCTACTTTGCCATCCGCAAACGTTTTAACTATGTAGACTTATTTTTGAACTGTTTTCATATCGAACTAAAATACCGTTTCCATTCATAGTATAGTACATGTTGCAAAAGCGACAGATTTTGGATGAGTGTGAGGTAAGTTATCTCAATCGTACTTTTTTTCGTGCGGAATACGATCAATTCTTTTTTACGAGTGGGGAAAACATACTCTTTTCACAGAGTGGAAACACTAATCATTTTCCCCACTTTTTTTTCCAAGAGCAAAATAAATTTTCTATAAGGGAAAAAGTCGGTCACTTTTCAAACGCAACAGTAGAAAAATCTAGCACTTTTTCAAAAGTTATAGAAAAATAGTATTATTTTCATGACGATGATGTGTATTCACATACACGTAACATTTTCGATTATGTTCAGAAATCGTCTGAAAAGGTGATAATTCCTAAAAATGATCATTAATTTCGATAAATTTTCTGAAATGGCTAATAGGGTAAGGTACACTGGATCAATCTTCGTGTTTAATTTTTGATACAACAACATATGGGAAACCAACGTCTGCTTGAATCTATAGCCATTTTTGATCATATGAACTTAGCGAAAAATTTTTTTTTTCTTGAACATCAATAGCGACAAATTTAATTTTTTCACAACTAATTTACGGCAAATTTTAGTATATTTCGCCACTCGATTCGCTCGTGTTGTTTATACATCATTCCATGCTCATTTATAATACAATGCATCAAAAAGAATATATTGCCATTCCTGGAATCTCTTGGGACGGATATATGAACGTCATTCAACATGAAAATTTAACGGTGAACTTTTATTTTATTATCAGAAAATCAGTTATTAATGATGATAAGAAAAATATTCTGAATATCGAAAAAAAAATTGAAATATATAATGAAGCTACATTTTTGTAATATCTAACAGAAAATAACTTTTTACCAATCCATGAGATCTTAATTATTAAGACTGGATTAGCAAATCAAGCAACTGTCTGAATGAGAATACAAATGTTCACTTTCATGTAGTTGAACGTTCAGTGCGTGCTTTAGCCAGGGAAGTAGTTCTTTTCTGTTAGATATTACAGAAAAATTTTAATTTTTATCGTTGATTTTTCAACTGTGTTGGATTTCCACATTCAAATTTGGTTTTCCATCAAATCCAACACATAAAATTATAAATTCACTGAAACTGCATTGAACCAGTCGTGGTTTCGTTTACATCGTCTTGTCGCCTTTCGAAAGGATCATCTTCCTTTTGTCGTTTATAGGAGTTTATCCATTTATGCCTTTTTTCCCCTTGAAGGTCGTAAATCAAAATTCAACAATGGTAAAAACCCAAACTAGTTGATATACAGTGCTTCTCAAAAGTCCCCTCCCCCCCCCTCTTATTTTTGGAACGATTATACATAAACAAGTGAAATTTGGAAACTGAATATTAAAGGTTGTAAACTTCCCTACTAGTGATGATAGATGACGAAAACGTCAAAGATGACGTCACAAGGCCATTGTGACCAATAATTTTGAATGAAACCCTAAGGCAAGCGACACCTCTTTCAAAAGGTATCGAAAAAACCTATTCAATGATACTAATTTTGTTTGTGTTTATGGCAGTTTTAATGGCTCATTAGTAAACATTGAAATTTAAATTCCATTCAGTATGATATCAATTACAGATTTAAGAATCAGTATCTACTTAAAGAAATTGCTCGAAGTGACCTCCATTTACTTCCTGACAGTGAAATATCCTATTTTTAAACTCTTCTCGTACTTTTGCAAATGTGTCTGCGGAAACAGCCTCACATTCTGCAACAATACGTTGTTTTAAAACGTCAATATTGTCAGGTTCAGTGGCGTAAACCTTCGATTCAAGGTAACCCCACAGAAAAAAATTCAAAGGTGTGAGGTCCGGTGATCGAGCTGGCCATTCCGTTGAACCTCGTCGTCCAATCCATCTACCACGATACTCCTCATCCAAATACCGTCTTACTGCACCGTAATAGTGTGGAGGAGCACCATCCTGTTGGAATGTTATTTCCAAATTGCCGAATTCATCTGGATTATCTTCCAAAATTTCAAGGATTAGGTTCTATTGCGTTTTGCAACAGCTCCAGATAAACCTCACCAGTTAAATTAGTATTTAAAAAAAGATGCCCAACGATGTGGTTTCCCAGGATACCTGCCCAAACATTCACCTTCTGGGGAAATTGGGTATGTGTTTCACGAAACAGGTGAGGATTTGCGTCACTCCAATACCTCACATTCTGTGTATTTACATTTCCATTTAGATAGAAAGTACTTTCGTTACTAAAACAAATTGTTTTGACATAGTCTGGCTGTTGGTTGATTTCAGTTTCCATATTTTCACAGAATTCTAGTCTTCGGTCTGTGTCGTCGTCTGAGAGTTGATGAAACATTTTTAATTTGTATGGATGAAATTTGTTTTTTTTCAACACCCTGTGTACTGTACTTCGACTGACTTCACAGGTAGATGCATCGTGAGTTGTTGAAGAAGTAGGATTATCTATTACTTCTGCCAGTATATCAATTTTTTCTCATCAGAAATTTGTGGTCTGCCAGATCGTTTCGCATCATCAATACTACCCGTTGTTTCAAACTTACGAAGAAGCTCCCATGAATAAGTCCTCGAAACGGGGCGATCGGGAACCTCTCATTAAAAATGCGTTCTGCTGCATGAATATTTTGTCCAGTTTCACCAAGAATTAGGATGGCTGCTACTTTATCACCTAAAGCACGTACCATTTCGCTTCTTGAAGCACTTAAACGTTCGGCTCACAACAGTTTAACAAACTATTACAATGTACAAAAATATTAAAAGTGCCAAAAGCTGCTAAAACAGTTAAACGTTCGATCAACAATACACAAATTATTAAATGTTCAAAAACTTGTACAATTACAAAAACGTCGAATCAGGGAGACTAACAAAAACGTCAGCTCATTTGACAACTATCCAGAGGCGGAGCTTGAATTTTGAATTTTAGTATTAACTGATTTAATTCATCACAGCTTTGCGTTTTTTAAAAGAGAGTTGCCAAAACTGCCATAAACACAAACAAAATTAGTATCATTGAATAGGTTTTTTCTCTACCTTTTAAAAGAGGTGTCGCTTGCCGTAGGGTTCCAATTAAAATTATTGGTCACAATGGCCTTGTGACGTCATTTTTGACGATTTCGTCATCTATCATCACTAGTAGGGAAGTTTACAACCTTTAATATTCAATTTCCAAATTTCACTTGTTTATGTATAATCGTTCCAAAAATAAGAGGGGGAGAGAGGACTTTTGAGAAGCACTGTATAGTTAGCTCTCGAGATATTGCAAAATTTGATAATCAAAATTGACCCCATTTCTAGAACTTCCTATACTTTTCTTTAGCAACTGCCCTGGTTTCACTATATATCGAATTAAACCGCCATCGCCAGAGAGTAGGTTTAGGGCATTGTATATAAACTTTCTCCATACCTTCAGAATCGATATCTGCGACATCTTAGATCCAGGTTTTGTAAATGCGCAGCTGATCGGGATCGTGGAAGATGAATGGAATTTATATTTTGTGCCTTCTTAGTGTTTCTTACCAAAGGTAGAAAACATTGAACCATGCCCAAGCCAATCAGTCTCACACATGTTTTCCATCATATATTGGTTTGTTTTTTTTTTACCCCAAAATCACCATATATAAATTATGAATCAAATCCGAATGATGACAAAAAATAGCCACATTTCGAATTTCGTGTATTTTCTTGAAAAACATTTCAACTGCTACCCCGAATTCTCCAGATAAATGTTTTGAGTCTAATTATACCTCAAATCACAAAATTTGCGACATCATTTTGAATTTCCAAATTTTAATGCAGAATTCGTGATTCAAAAATATGAAGGGATATTCTTATCGTGCCTAGATTGTCAAACATTGACGGCAAACAGTGCCCTCTCAAATTTGGTAAACAGGCGTTATTCAAGGCTTAATTCTGGTACCTTCACTTTTTCTTCCATATAGTAGCGTCCTGTTGAAATCCACCAACAATTTTGTCCATTCTTTCACAGACGATAGTACTATCCACATAGATTTAATCCCAATCTCCACATAGATTTAATCCCTAAAGCCTCTATGAAATCCCAGAAAACTCAAACAGGCATGTGGAAACTGTGAACGAGGATCTGGAAAGAATTTTGAAATCGGGATCGGATAACCTGGTGGATTTCAATGCAACCAAGACCCAAACTTGCTTTTCTTTAGAAAAGACAATTTAACTCTGACCATTGTAACAATTTTGAGTAGATTAATTAGCACGCATTCGTCAATATCGATGCTTGTAGTAAATATTTATCGAGAAATCAGGTTCACAAAAACTTGGGCAACATCTCTCTGTTTCACAGATTCTTCATAGAAAGGTGTACCTTTGAAACAGGCGGGGATACAGGGAAGGGGGCAATGGGTGCCATTGCCCCTCCCCCTGACGCACAACCGAAGCACTTTTTTTAAACAATTTCAAAATTTTGAAATCGTTATTAGGACATCACTACAGGGTGATTCAAAAGTACTTTGACAAACTTCAGGAGGTGATTCCTCGCAATATTCTAATATGAATTGTCCAAATAAATATATGTCCGGAAACGCTTCCTTTCCAAGATACAGGGTGTTTGTTAAAGTTTTATTTTCGTTTTTTTTTAAATAACTTTCGAAATACTGACCTTAATTAAACGAAAATTGGTATTGAGAGGTTTTTTGAAGTGTCGAATTCGAACCTGATGTTATTATTGCTCTTACTCGTAGGGGGCGCCACCTTCACGTCTTTTTCTTTTTTGAAGATTCATAACTTTTTTGAGCGTACTTCTAGCACATTTTTCAGTGAGAAAATCAATTCCTCTATCGTATCTACGTAAAAAAGCTACCCTTGTTACAAGTCGCTATAAGCAACCGTTTTCTAGATATTTGGACTTGAAAATTTCAAGTCGATTATTTGATAATCGATGCGTGTTGAAGTTATTACCATTATTTTGCATTTTTCACAAGAATGCTCAGGAAATGAATTTGACGTTTAAGTAAGTAGTTTTGATTTTTTGTAGGGCGCCACCTATTCTATTTATTTTTACTCGTTTGAAATAGTTATTTTTGTATCACGGATGCAACATCTGTATTTGTTTTGATAAAATTTGCAAGAAATATCAACATTTTATTTCAAGAAATTTTGAATATATAGAATGAAATAAAGAAAACTAAATTGTATTCAAATAAATTGTTAAAAGTGTCCACCTTCAGCGAAGATACAGGCATTCAGTCTTCTAGTCATTGAATCTCGTGCCCACTCAAAAACTATTGGTGTGTTTCTCATTGTTTCACAGGCGTCTACTATTCGGTTTATTAGATCTTCCTCATTCGCTACTGGAGTTTTATAAACTAGTGACTTCAAATGTCCCCAAAAATAAAAAATCTAGCGGGTTTAGATCTGGGGACCTTGGTGCCCACGCCTGGTTAGGTTCTTTCTACACCCCTACCGATCCATCGATTTGGATAGACAGTGTTAAGGAATTCCTGGCTATTAACGCTAAAATGGGCCGGAGCCCCATCATGCATAAACCACATGCGGATACGAATTTCTAATGGTACTTTCTGAATTAGTCCCGGCAATTCATTTTCTAAAAAGTATCTGTAAGTTGCGCCATTCAGTCGGAACGGAAGGAAGAAAGGACCTATCAAGTAATTATCAATTATTGCCGCCCATACATTTACAGAAAATTGATACTGATAATGTCTTTCACTAACTGCGTGCGGATTTTCCAGAGCCCAAACTATGAAAGTTTGGATAGCATTTCGGTAGAAGTTTGCCTCGTCCGTGAGGAGTACATATTCTTAAAAATTAAGCATTTCCAGCAAATTTTCCAAAACCACTGACACATAGTAATGCGTTGGGGAAAGTCTCGTGGCAAAAGAGCTTGTACCCTTTGAATATGGTATGGATAAAATTGTTGATCGTGGATAATTCTCCAAACTGTGGACTGAGTAGAATTTAGAGCTTCAGCAATTATTCTTGTACTTGTTTCTGGATTCTCCTCGAGAGCGTTCAAAACAGCTTCTTCCAATTCTGGGGTTCGGACTGCTCGAGGTCTTCCAATAATATCAGCTGCCCTCTTAAAGCTATCTGTTTCTGCCAAACGACGGTGGAGACTGGTAAATGTTGGAGCTGAAGGCAGTACTCGATTAGGAAATCGCTCCTGGTAAATACGTCTTGCTTCGCGCGCATTGCCATCCCCAAGGCCATAAACGAAATGCATATCGGCTAAATGAGCATTATCGTTTAAATAATAAGGTTTTTCAAAATTAGTGTTTTAAAACTTACAGAAACTTCAACAAAACGTTTAACTGTCACATAATATGTAAATACCAAAACTACTTACTCATTTCCTGAGCATTCTTGTGAAAAATGCAAAATAATGGTAATAACTTCAACACGCATCGATTATCAAATAATCGACTTGAAATTTTCAAGTTTAAATATCTAGAAAACGGTTGCTTATAGCGACTTGTAACAAGGGTAGCTTTTTTACGTAGATATGATAGAGGAATTGATTTTCTTACTGAAAAATGTGCTAGAACTTCGCTCAAAAAAGTTATGAATCTTCAAAAAAGAAAAAGTCGTGTAGGTGGCGCCCCCTACGAGTAAGAGCAATAATAACATCAGGTTCGAATTTGACATCTCAAAAAACGTCTCAATGCCAATTTTCGTTTAATTAAGGTCAGTATTTCGAAAGTTATTTGAAAAAAATAAAACTTTAACACCTTGTATCTGGGAAACGAAGCGTTTCCGGACATATATTTATTAGGAAAATTCATGTTATAATATTATCAAAGTACTTTTGAATCACCCTGTATATTTACTAGAGTCGATATTAACGCATCACTACTATAATAAATAATAGTATAAAAAAACTAAAAAACACGCTTTTATAGAAAACCAGACTAAAAAAATAGAAAATAAGAAAAAAAATTATTTTATTTTAAAAAAAAGCGTGGGGTGCATGGTATCGCCTTGGCCAACATTTACCTGTGATCTGAGACATTTCTTACTTTACTGCCCTAGGTGTGTAATGTACTATATATTTATTGATACCATGCACTCCACGCTTTTTTTTAAATATTTTTTATTTTTATTTTCTATTTTTTTAGTCTGGTTTTCTATAAAAGCGTGTTTTTTAGTTCTTTTAAACTATTATTTATTTCCTACATTTTAGTGTGGTTTATTTATCAAAGCGTGTTTTTTAGTTTTTTTTAACTATTATTTTAATTATTTTTTTGCAAATAAAAAAATGGAATAATCTTATCAAATTAGGTAATCATAATATTCGACCCCAAAAACCCCCACATACCAATTTTGAATAGAATCAGACCATAATCACAAAACTCGGCCGCCATTTTGAATTTTTCAATTTTGACAGAAGAATCATAATCTTCGACCACGAAAACCCTCATATACCAATTTTGAAGCCGAGCCTACCGCGTATTGATATACAGAAAATGACACAATAAAATTATTCTTTGCTTTACTTGAAAAACTAAGGCTTTCTAACATGCTGAAAAAGGTATATTTGAATTCAAATATCAAATCACTGTATGTAGCGAGTTCAAAATCCCTTATTCCATCAATGTTGCATTTCCTAGTTCCCTATGGGTGTAACATAAGTACGTTAAAATATTCAAGTGACGTATTCCTGAGACAATTGTAAAAAAAAATAAACTTGTGTCCGGAAATGCTTCGTTTCGGAGATACAGGGTGTTGAAATTGAATTTTTTTATCCGCTTTTTAAAAATAAGTTATTTGCACGAAATTTGGTACCCGGGGTTTTTTTGACGTGGGAAATCATAATTTCCTATGAATTTTCATGTAACATCTAGAGGGCGCTGCGTACGCTGTCATTATTTATTTCAAATTGCCCTAACATTTTTTACAGTAACCTTTTGGTACTTTTCATGAAAAAACCTTATTCCCACACCTTTTCCAAGTAAAAAAGGTACACTTCCTCAACAACGCTGGAGGTGATCGTTTTCGAGATATTTACAATTTTCTATATCGATGCATGTTACTTAGCTCCTAGGGCGCTAAGTGAAGTTGCTGAGAACATTACAAAAACTAAGTATGTGGTAGGTCTCGTCAAAATAAACTACTTTTTTCCTATGAAATGTTTATCGGAAAATTATTTGTTTTCGAGATACAGATTGTTGACATTTTTCAAAACATGGTTGGTTTTTGGCATAAGTTTTTTGCAACTGCAGTTATTTTCATCAAACTTTAAGCAAAGACTTCTTCCACACTGAGCATTTTCAAACTGCTTAATCAATCCAAATTAAAACAAAATTTCAGGTTTAATTATTCAATTAAAAAGTGCTACATTTCGGAGTTTGTAAAAAAACAATTCGGAGAAGTACTATGTTATTTATTAGGCAATTAAACATATAACAATTGAACGAAACAACTATTACAACAACTGTTCAAAGTGACGACCCCCCAACAGTAATACAAGCTTCTGCTCTCCTCATCAAAGAATTCCGCACCCGTTGAAAAATGCCGGGAGTGTTTCTATCATTTCGCAGCAAGCTATGATGCGATCCCTTAACATTTCCTCGTTTTCAATGGGGCGCTAGCATAAACTAGTGATTTTAGGTGTCCCCTAAAAGAAAAAATCGACGGGATTGAGGTCCGGTGACCTCGGGGGCCAATGCTGAGTGCCTCCTCTTCCTATCCATCGTTGGGGATATGCTAGGTCTGAAAATTTTCTTGCTATCAGACTAAAATGAGCAGGGCTCCATCGTGCATAAAACCAAGAGTGATTTCGAGACCAATGGGAACATCTTCCATAAGTTGGGAAGCTGGGTTTTCCCAAAAAAATTTTGGTAAGCATCTCCATTCAAACGTAAGGGGAGAAAATAGGCCCAATTAAATAATCCCCAATTATGCCTACCCATACATTAAAAGAGAATCTGTCTTGAAATGAGTTTGGTTATCGCATGTGGGTTATCTTCCGCCCAGATGTGGTTGTTAGGGAAGTTCATGATACCATTTCTGAAAAATTAGCCCATCTGTGAAGAGGATTTTCGATAAAATTTGGGGATGTTGTTCGACTTTTCTTTGAAGCCATTGATAAATTGATACGTGGTTGAAAATCACGTAGCATAAGTGCCTGGATACGCTGAATATGATAAGGATATAATTCTGTTCCTTTAAAATTTGTAAACGGTCATGTGACTACATGTAAAGTTTTACTAATTTTCTTGTCCTTGTCTCTGGATGTTCACTAATTTCTTCGAGAACCGCCTCCTCCATCCCAAAGTTCTTGTAGTCCGTGGCCGTCCTACTGCAGAATTTCTTTCAAAGCTTCCAGATTCGGAAAGTCGCCGGAAAAGATTGCCAATGTCGCTGCACAAGGAGGACGCGTTGATACCTTTTCCTGATAGATGCGTCTGGCCTCGGTTGAATTTCCGTCAGCCAAGCCGTATGCAAAACCATATCAGCCATTTCAGCATTCTGTAAAGTCGGGCATGGTACCAAAAAATCACTTTTATAAACCCGAACTGTGAATTTGTCAATGAATAGTTAAAAATGTGACAGCGAACTTCTATTTTATAAACGAACGTTCATAGCCTACCGATTTAATTAACTTAATTTTTCAAGCGGAGAGGACAAAATTATTGAAATCAAATTTGGCTATACTGGGTTAAGCAGTTTGATAATGCCAGTTTAGAAGAAGTCTGTCCGGGTATACTTGCGTATAAAGTTTGATGGAATAACTAAAATTGCAAAAACTTATGACAAAACCAAACCATGTTTTGAAAATTTCAACAATTGTATTGAAAACAAATTATTTTTCGATAAACATTTCATAGGAAAAAGTAATTTATTTTGACGAGACCTACCACATAATTTTAGTTTTTGTAATGTTCTCAGTAACTTCAACTTAGCGCCCTAGGATCAAGTAAAAATGCATCGATATAGAAAATTGTAAATATCTCGAAAACGATCACCTCCAGCGTTGTTGAGGAAGTGACCCTTTTTTCTTGGAAAAAGGTGGGAATAAGGTTTTTTTATGAAAAAGTACCAAAAGTTTACTGTCAAAAATGTTAGGGGAATTTGAAATAAATAACGACAGCGTACGCAGCGCCCTCTAGATGTTACATGAAAATTAATACGAAATTATGATTTCCCACGTCAAAAAAACCCTGGGTACCAAATTTCGTGTAAATAACTTATTTTTTGCAAAAGTTATTTTTTAAAAGCGAACAAAAAAATTCAATTTCAACACCCTGTATCTCCGAAACGAAGCATTTCCGGACACGAGTTTTTATAGACTGTTTTTCTTAAAATTTTCTCAGGAATACGTTACTTGAATATTTTAACGTTCTTTTGTTACACCCGTATAGCACCGGAATTATGTACACCTGCCAAATTTCATCACTCGGACGTCTGGAAGTGGGTCAAAATCGTGCCCAAAATAGTCGGTGTTACAAACAAAACACATACAAGTGAAGCTAATATAAAGCGTGTAATAAAAAACTTATGTGCGCGCCACACAAATTATGTGTTTTGTTTTCAATGCGTTTTGTTTACCCCCCGGCTTCTTCCGCCCGCGCACTTGAGAGTACAGACAAGACAGAGTTTCATCTGTTGCGGGCTAACAGTCAACCAACACGCACAATTCTTTTGTGATTTTCTCGAGTGTTGTCGTTGCATGTATCCCATTACTTTCGTTTGTTTCTGTCGTTTTTGTCGTCAAGTCATGATAAGTGTGAATTGAATACATAATCCATACTATAAATAATTAATATGTACTGGTACTCGTAATACCAAATTTTATCTGAATAATTAATTTATATTTATTAATGAAATTTTCTACGACAAAATATTCCCTTGACAAAACATACTTGTATGCTGAATAATATTGATGAAAACAATTGAAATATAAATTTATTATTATTATTTTAACTAGTTTATATATAAAAAGTTTAAAAACTCTAACCCGGCTGCGGAAAAAACAAAAGTAAGAAAAAGTTAGGTGTTGATTATCACGTTTATTGAGTAGACACATCTTTTTATTTGATCTGGTAGATATTCCTGTTTATTCAGTTGATTGAAGTCTCTGGCAGTTTCACATTAATACCGTTATAATTCAATCTAGATGCCGTGGTCGCGTATTTTTTATTCTTGATTAACACTTTTTATTTCATTTTAAACTTTTCGTTTTAACCTTTGATGCGACAACAAAAAGAAGAATGATATGATAGCGTGAGTAAGATACTTAAAATTGAACAATCTGACTAGACATTCATGATACAACAAATTGTTCAGTACACGGAATAGGATAAAGTAACCCCCATTTACCCTATTTTTAAAACTATTTTACATAGAAATGAAGATGAATAATTATGGAGGAATTCAATGTGCATGAAATGACAGTAAAAATTGAAATATATTTAAAACCGCGAAAAAAAATTGCTATTACGTACAAGACCGTCAACGACGTCTGCCCCCACACGCCTGGCTGTTCGGAGCTATCTCCGTGACCTTCGATTGTATCCTTATTTTTTTTGCACTGAATGTGTATTTTATTAGAGTTATTAATAATATGTGATATTCTAACTTTAAATGTCATCTAATAGAAACACGAAACAGGTGGGGGGGGTGATTCTGTTGTTTTTCACGATTGATATTCAGAACTGCCGATAGAAAGCGTAGTAGTATTCATAAACACCGAAAATATGTACAAAATTGTTTTTTCTGCCGTTTTGGATTTTTTTATACTTAAATTATTGTACTATATTTATATTATTATTTACTCAAAATTTTTTTCCTTTTCATTTGACATCCCACTCGATACGATAGCACAAAAAAAATTCAGAGACCCTTAATTTTTTATGTAACATCCGTCATATTGATTTTATTCATAATAAAATGTAGCCTATGTTACCCGGACCATAATAATAAATTGATTGATACCTCATTCATAAAAAATCGGATGAGTAGTTTAGGCGCTACGCTGGAAACATTCTGTAAATACAAAACATACATTGACTGCTAAAATCATTATTTATATTTAATATTGTACTATATTATATTTAGGAACTCCCCGACCATGATAAAAGTCTCATTCTATTAAAATCAGATGAGAGTTTAGACGCCACGGAGGAACATTCGTAAATACAAACATACATAGGCTGCTAAAATCATTACCGTTCCTTTTCGGCTGTGCCGTGGGTAAAAATAGCGCTTAGCCACATATAACTACATGGGGTCGTGACCTTTAGATTAGAACGACAACGCACGTAACGTGTATTGTATTTTTATTGAAATAATATACAGTGCCTTCATTTCAAAACTTCCCACCCTATTACTTCTTTTAGTAGGAGAATTTGCTGTAGGCAAAAACACGTCAATTTAGATATCGAGGGGGGAAGTTTAAAACCAGTGCCAGTGGTATTTTAGGTTTAACCCCTTCCCTAGCTACCCCCACTTTAATAATTTTAAATGGCACCCCTATCTTGTAACACATCATTTTAACGATCTTAAATCCACACTCAACCCCGTTCAGAAAACTGAAATTGGTTGATCCGTTCTCGTAAAAGGGCAAAAGAAATGAATTTTAATAAAAATAAAATAATAGCTATTGCAATGAAATAAATGTACCTTACTTTATTAGCTGTTCAAAATGTGCAACTCATTGGTAGCTAGCAAAAGTACAATCTATTCTCGAATTCCTGTCGGACGTTTGTAAATGTTTCGTTAGTAATTTGTCTGTATGTGGCAGTAATCCTGTGTCTTAGATCCTGAATGTCCTGCGGGGAGTTTTGTATACCATTGTCTTCAAATAACCCCAGAGAAAGAAACCAATGGCGTCAAATCCGGAGATCTCGCGGCCATTCCAGAGCGCCTCTTCTGCCAATCCATTTGTCAGGATACCGTTGATCGAGCCACTGTCGGACATGCAATGCGTAGTGTGGCGGTGCGCCGTCCTCTTGAAAATGTGAATTTTGTTCATCCAAGAGCGGATTGTCTCCTTCATCAACTTGGCTTTCCAAGGACTGTGTTATGAGTGGATCGATTACAATGTCCAATAAGTTTAAATACAATTGACCCGTTAAATTTTCTTCAATAAAAATAGGGCCAATTATTTCGTTTCCCAGAATTCCAGCCCAGACGTTTATTTTTTGTGGATATTGCGTATGATCCTCTCGAAACAAGTGTGGATTTTCATTATCCCAGTATCTACAGTTATGCTTATTTACAAAGCCATCAAGAAAAAAAGTTGATTCATCACTGAAGCAAATATTTTTTATTAAATTCGGGTAATTTTGAATTCTTGCAGTCATTAGTTCACAAAATTCACCTTCTCCTATCATAGTCATCCTCACTGAGTTGCTGATGAATACTCATTTTGTAAGGAAAGAACTTGTTTAGTTTTAAAACTTTGTGTATAGAACCAACTGAAATATTTACTAACTTAGCGACTTTCGAAATTGACGTAAGTCGGCTCAATGGCGAATTGGCCTAAAATCTCAATCTGTGCGGCTTCAGTCAGAACTCTGGCTGCTTTACTGCTTTGTTGCACACAGAACCGGTCTCTTCAAATTTTTGAACAAGGTCTAGAACACATCGATGACTCACATTTTGGCCTGTATGAATTTCATTAAAAACCCGGGCTGTCATACGAGCACACCTATTTTCAGCACCATAAATAAAAATAATTTCAGTTCTTTCTTATAAAGTGTACACCATTACGATTTGTATTACTGTCAGTGCAACTGACACCACTTGACAAACAGTTTAAAATCAGGAATAACTAAGTCAGATACGTGTTTTCACCATTTAATTTTAACTGAAGCCAAGCAGAAACTGTGTGCCTTTATCTCACTTTCAGCTAACGCAAAAAACTCTGTGTAAAAAAGAAACAAACACATACCGTGATTGAGTCAGTGGTAGCGTTCCATAAATTCATTAATTTATTTTGCATTTTGTTATCATTTATTTTCTTTTTGCCCTATTTTACGAGAACGGATCAACCAATTTCAGTTTTCTAAACGGAGTTGAGTGAGGATTTTTAAGATCTTTGAAATGATGTGTTACAAGTGTGGGGGTGCCATTTAAAATTATTAAGTGGGGGTAGGGGGATTCAACCTAAAATACAACTGGCACTGGTTTTAAACTTCCCCCTCCACATCTCAATTTACGTGTTTTTTCCCTACAGGAAATTTTCCCTGCTAAAAGAAATAATAGGGGTGGGAAGTTTTGAAATGAAGGCACTGTATATCTAGACATTATGTCTACACCCATGCGCTTTTATTTCATATTTCTAAAGAAAGAGCACTATTCAACTGTATTTCTCGACAGCAAAGGCGCTAACCAATATATTTGAGGAATAGAAGCTCGGCTAGCTGGATTGGACATCTGTTATCTGAAGCCGCATGATTTACGCAGTTCACAATATTTCTTAATCAGTGCCGTGTGTTGGCGAGGTTAGGAACTATCCATTGAAAATAATTTTATCAATATGGCTTTCTGCAGACCTTTCGAAACAAATAATAAAATTCAGTTGAGATAACATGTGTCTACTTTTACATGAGGTGATACATTGCTATGATTGTAAGAATAAGTAACTGAAAAAATTCCACTGAAAAATAATATACCGACGCCTATGTCAAGGCGGCGACTGCAAAGAGAATTCCTTCCCGAAACTTTTTATGTCGGTCCAATTGGGATTAGAAATACTATACCCGTTTGGCAGTTTAGTCATAGTAGTCCACATTTTATTTCTGTTCTTCGAATAATTTCTGCAGGTGCTGCAGGTATAGTTTTCCCAATATCAATTGCAGAAGCATAAAAAAGTCTTGCGGCAAAATCCTGTGAGCAGCAGTGGCGGAGATAACTAATTTTATTTGGATATTTTAAGATTTTAAAAATACTTCATAAATAATGAAAAATTAAAAAATAAAATAAAGACAAGCTTTTATTTATAAAAATACATTAAGAAAAAATAGAATATCCTACAAAAAATGAATATCCAAAAAATATTTCGATCGGCACACACCAAGACCACAGACGCTACTGGTTTTAATCTTCAGAGCATTAAAAAACAAATATAACGCGTGATTTATGACCTCCCATTGTTAAACCCACCTGCGAGCAATGATGTCGGGTTCGATTGGCCCCCCACGAATCGGTTTTTTAATGACAGCAGTCACTCAGGTCCACTTTACATCGGCTCTTTTGATCTACCGTTTTTCCCACATCGAATGTTTGAGTAGTACAGATTAGTTTTCGTTCCGTTTCCCCTTGCATATTTTGCTCGTGTTTGGGGAAGTTTTTTTTTGCTCCCTTGCAGCTTTTGCAATTGATATTGGGTGGACTATATCCAATTTGATTGATTTTTCAGATTTTTATAATTTTCCCCTTCTTCAACACTTTCAGTTTTGTACCGGGGTTTTTCACATAAATTACCCACCCTTTTTATCGTTATTATTGCCTATAGAAAAAAAAAAATTAAATGAAAAGTGGGGTTTTACGAATTTTGAAAAATGCTATAAAAAAAACAAGGGAGATTTTTGGGGGAAATTTTTTTTTTTTGTTCTAAGGGGGTCCCTGTATATTTTAATTTTGGGAAAATTTTTTTATTTAAAAATATACCATATGTCCTCTATTTTTTTTTCTTTTTTTTAGTTATTAAACGTCGAATAAGTTATACTAATTTTTCGTGAAGCTATAAAAATGACAACTATATTATGTTTGTTTTTGTTTTTTCCCCAAGGGAAAAAAAAAAAAAAGGGACGTGAGGAAAAAACGGGGTTGATTTTATAAACCCCCCCTTTTAAAATTGATTTTGTTTAAAAATTTAAAACAGGATGTTCAAAAAATTTTAAAAAAAAAAATCCATTCAATTTAGAATGTTTCCCTTTTAAAATTTCCTGTTCATATTTTCAAACAAATTGGTCCAAGTTATTCGACGTTTACTAAAAGGTATAAGGGGGGGTAAAATTTTTATATTTTTGAAATCTAAAAAAATTTCCCCAAAAATTCAATTACAAAAGGGGATCCCCCTTTTAAAAAAAAATATTATCCAAATCCCGCATGATTTTTTTTGCTTTTTCCAAAACAGTCATAACCCCAAAAAAAACATTTAATTTTTTTTTTATTAGAAAAAAAATGACGGGGGGGGGAATTTATATAATAATTACCTAAAAATCCCAAACCCCCCTTTTAATTTTTTTGATTTAAAGGGTTTTTCCATAAAAAGGGGGTTATATTCACTGTTTTAAAGAGGGGAAAAATTGAAGGAAATTAGAAAATTTTTATAATCATCGAGGGGGGGGAACGAGTTGTTTTTTTGGAGGAACAAATTCATTTTTTTTTTTTAATTATTTCACAAATTTCAACATGGTAAAGTTTATCAAATAAATTCGTCAGTGAGTTTTTTATTTGGGAAGTACGGGTATTGGTCAGTATATTTTATTTATTGTATTATAATTATGAGCATATTTCCTATGTCTCGTGAATTTGGGGGGCACCGAAATTTCACATTTTTTTTTTATAATTCTGAATCAAACCCTTTGTTGTAATGTATAAAAAAATGAGATGCTTTTGTTTCGTTTTTTTTTAAAAATATCTTTTTTTTTCCATTTTATAAAAACGTTTTCCCTTTTTTTTTCCCTATTTTTTTGTTTCCCAAAAATGTAAAAAAACCCCCCAAAATATCAATACCTAGCAAAAAAGTTCAAAACAACAAAAACCCAAATTTAAAAAAGGGTTGGTTTTTATTGGCAACATGAAAAAAACCCCGAATCGAACATCGCAGCGTCCCATCAGTTGTCGGTTTTTTCGTCGTCACATCTTTGGGACCGAAATGCGAACGTTGCCGTGTTTATTCAGTTTAAATTATTATGGGGATGGAAATGGAGTGGACAAAATTCCCAAATTTTTTGTTTTCATTGAGAAAAAAAGTTCATGGGATACCATGCATCCCAAATATAAATACAATTTGGAAAAAGATCCCCGGAGAAATGGCTGGGAATTCACATCTACTTGTATAAATTGCAATTGCCATCAGCTTTTTTTTTCTCTATTGAATAGTACTAACTGTTCAGGATCAGCCGCAATATCCATATTGCGAAAGATTCATTTTGTGTGGAGGATTTGAAATTGATAGCACAGCCAATATACTTAAAATAATGATTTATTAAATTTTGCAATCTTACCTATTAAAAGGTTGGCTAAAATACACATTTTAAATATACCGTATGATTTCCCTTTGAAAAACCCGAAAAAAAAACACATTGATTTGATGCCCAAATTCGGTAATGTCACTGGGGAAAGTTATTCGTATTGGGTTTTAAGTCATATAGCGCCACCCTCACAGAGTTTAGAGGACCAGTAGGCTAATATCCAAGAGCAAAAATGCGAGGGACCCCCAAAAAAATTTTTTAGATGGCGCTATAAAAGTTAACACGAGCAGATAGTGATCGCTCTATCGATTCGTATTTTTTTTTTTAAAATGGCGTTTTTTTAGGAAAGACGCCTATATAGATAAACTTAAAAAACAAAACCTTATCTAAATACAAAATTTCATCCAAATCGTTATAGCCGTTTCCAGATACAAAAAATATATATATACTAGCGGACCCGACAGTCGTTGTTTCCTGTCCCAAAAATTTTTTTGTTCCTAAAAAAGTTTTTCCCGGGAAAACTTCCCGTTATCCCCTTTTCCTGTTACCTTTTTATTTTTTTTACCCCGTTTATCCCCTTTTTTCCTGTCATCCGTTTTTCGTTATCCGTTTTTCCCGTTATCCCATTTTTCTTTATCCCGTTTTTCCTTTTTCCACTTATCCTGTCATCCCGTTTTTCGTTATCCCGTAATTCCGTTTTTCCTCAAGGGCAAAATAAAAAAAAAAAATCTTGCCAAAAAAAAAGGTGGATCGTAGAAGGTGAAAATTTTGGGTTGTATGTATTTTAAATGCTGTATCATAAAAAAAATTTTTGAGAAAAATAGTATTCGACTGGAAAAAATTTGAAAAAGGGGGATTTGAGGGGGAAATTTTAAATTTTTTCTTTTTTCCTGAAAAATTAGTAAAATTAGAAAGGTTTTTTAGTAATTTCGATTTTAAAAATTTTTGAAATTAATTTTATTTCATTTTCAAGACTTCAACGTGAGACTGTTACAAATAAAAAAAAGCGAAACACAATAAAAATTAAAACATACTTAAAATGCAATTCACTAAAACACAAACACTTTTATTATACAGGTAGGTACATAAAAATTTTGAGGGACTATGAAAAAAAGAAAATTAATTTTTTAAAACTTGATAAATAACAGAGAGTAATTTTATTACATTGGCCCTTTTGAACTGACTTGAACCTCAGGGAGAAAAAAATCCATTTTTTTTCCCCTAATCCCCCTTTTTTGTATATATATATATATATATATATATATATATATATATATATATATATATATATATATATATATATAAAAATTTAAAAAGGGGGTCGAGCTTTTGGTTTTTTTTTTTCTGTAAAACGTTTTTTTTTTGGAGAAGATGCTTATTTAGATAGAATCCCCAATTTATTACATATTAAACTTTGAAATTTTAAAACCCAGTGCCAGGTTGGCTCAAATACATATTTTAAAAAACGTAGAGTTCCGGGGAAAACCCAAAAAAAAACCCCATCAAATTGATTGGGGGAAAAAACATAGCCATTTCCGTTTTGAGGGTACCAGTGTAACATCCAATAAAAGGAAAAGCAAAATTTTAAAAAATTTTCAGTGGGGTTACATTGATATAAAAAATTATTTTTTCATGTAAAAACGGTTTTTTTGGGGAAAAAATTATATAGATAAACTTAAAATGCAAAAACCCTTTTTTTAAATACACAATTTCCCAAAGGGGCAAAATTTCCGAGATACCCCCCCAAAAAATATACAAAATTGCTCGTTTGAAAAGAACTAATATTTATTTGTAAAATTTTTTTACGCACATTATTGTTACCTTTTTTTTTAAAATCCCTCCCAATAAATATAGGTTTTTAAAAAAATTTTTTTTGAATTATGTTATAATTTTAGATTTCAAAATCTATTTTGATGGAAATATGGGTTACAAACGTATTTTATGCCCCCAAAATGAAAATTACTTTTTAGTTGGGTACCCGGGGAAAATACCCAAAAATTAACCAAAAAAAATTTCCTTTTTTATTTTTTTTGCACTGAATCAAAAAAAAATTTTTTTTAAAAGCCCCCTGCATTTGATGAAATCCATATCAAAAGTATTCAAAAAAAGAAAAGTAAATAGAAAACGGAATTTCAGGAAGATCATATTTTTTTACCC